>JASDQU010682586.1:63353-87105 GCA_032191745.1 Picea mariana | reverse complement strand
TGCAAACAAACAATCGACCTCCTGCAAACAAGAATACGGAGGCCAATACCGCTGCTCCAAAACGCGTGCAAAATGCTTAGGCAAGACGCTGAAACACCAATCCGCTGCCCAGGACCAGACCACTGCTCCAAAGCGCATGCAAGAAGCTTGGGGACACAGGGGAATCGTTGGAAATGTCGATCCGCGGCCCTGGATGCTCGGCTGCTGCAGTCCGCGTCCCTGCACTCGAAAACCAGAGCGAGGCGGCTAGGTTTGGGCCCTAGCCGCGATGACTCGTCTCGCCTCATCTTCCAATTTTTTGAAATGATTCAGAACAACTCTCGTTTTAATATGAATATTACCCTTATATATTGAAGTTTTTAGAATCAAATTGGCCATTCAAAACTACAAGACTAGTGCAAGGATTCAAATACAAATTTTTTCAATTAGATGCTCTTAATGCAATTTTTTTAAGTGTGATCACCTTTAAGCACGCAACTCAACTATATTCCAAAGAGGCCTTTTTAGGGTTTGAAAGGCGATTAGATGCATCGGAATTTGAGATGGCACAAAATTCAAATAGCTCAGATATATTTAGCTCATCAAAAGAAATGTGACATAAATGGAAGATTGATGTAGATTGTAGTAAAGCAAAGTAGGTTGTTCAAAGAAGCATCTACCTTCAAACTATTATGACCTAACTAGATTCAACTTGAATATGCATTTATTGGTCTACATGCACTTTCCATTCGGGCATTGGTTTTATCCTTGGTGTGGTCTTGTCAAATTATAGAAGGCTAAAGTAACTTCTTTGAGCTAAACTAGTAGTGTCTTGAATGGTTAAGGAAGTAGGCATGTGGATGGCATATAACTAGCTTAGATAAGAATGGGAGGTACAAGCCTATGTTAAGGTTGCATTTCTTTTACAAAAAATTCAATCGATCTCTACCCATAATTGATCCAAGGTTTAGGGGTCCTTTATTTTTCTTAGGGTTACGCACACCCTAGCGGTCTTCCCCACCTCATGCTGTATATTACCTCGCTTCTGTAGGGGAAACCAGATTGATACAAACACTGAGCAAAAGGCACGACTCTAAATGATGGTGATCACATAATTGTTGGAATTGATTGTTCCTACTCCGTGTGTAGTGGATTTCCTATTGCAAGAGAAAAATCATATATTTATTCAAGAACAATAGCTAATACTTAGATATTTAAGTTTTCTCAGGTACAAGATTTCTAAAACAGAGGAACTAAAAGTAATGAAGTGATTACTAAAGCTTTATACAGATGTCTGAAACAATGAGAAATATAGAAAATAAATATGTCAATATATGTAACTGGCACATTTCTTACACCAATACCATACATACAAGTTTACACTTATGTAAGCACAAATCTAGATCATAAAAGAGATGAATTACCATCTTACAAGCTGAGGTGAACTCCTCAGGTACCAATATTATCAGTTGTCATGTTCGTTGGTCATGTACTGAATGTATCTCATACATCTATCGACTGTTCTCTAATTATTATGCAACCTCCACAATATTTAGCAGAAAGCAAAATCCTAAGCTTAAGTCGGAGCATCTCCACTTATTTCCCACAGTGAAACCTTACTCTCTTGAGTTTATAAGGTTTGAACATTCACTTTTTAAGATCAAGAGAGGGAAATTGCAAGGCCAACATCTGATTTTTAAAGTTGATGGCCGTTAAGATAGTGCCACTATCGTTTGATTGGAAAATTTATATATCTATTGATTTAAGAAATAATAATATGTGAATGTTTTATGAGACTATCTTGTGGATTTATGAGAATATATAGCCAGTCTTGTTATTTTATGAGAATATTTGACAGATGAATGTAATCAGGTCTAATAGAATTGTCAGAGCTCTACAATTTGAACATTTTTCACTAGATTTATGGTTTTAATTTGATCATGCACAATTGAAGACAACAAAATGTAGGAAGAATACTCCACTTGAAGAGACACATTAGGTATTTGTAAATGTATGTGAACTTCACAAAGATATTCATACTTAGCAATCATAATAACTTTTTTGCAATAAAATATGCTAAATCTATGGTGGTTATTACCTTGCCCCTATTGGCCTCAGTGATGCCCACTATGTGTCCTGGAAAGGAATTTGTCAACCTTTGAGTTTCATACAATTTTTTCTAAGCTGATGTTTGATGAATAATATATTTTGAATAGGTTGCCACAACATCATATTGAATTATATTACATCTAGTGCCAATACCCCATGGACCTTGAGCCTTATATTTCTCACAAAGTTTGCACATCATGTGAGTCCTTCCATCTGCAACATTGATAATACACACCCAAGGATGTCTTATCTTTCATTCTTCTCGAAATTCATGTTTTGACGAGGTCTTCCTTTTCCTTTCATTAGTAGATGCACCCTCTTGATCACCAAACATTTTTAAATTGTCAACAAGGTATTCATCCATGTCTTCGTTAGGTTCATCATTCAAGTCAGGTATGTATGAAATATCTTCAACATTAGAGGGTTTTGGCATTGTAGAATATTCATAAAATTTGTCTGAAGTTGACTAACCCTTATTTTTTGGAGGCATTTCTTGTGAAACAATATACCTATAAACAAAACAATGAGAATAAGAAAACAATAGAAAATCATGTTTGAGACAAGCGAAAAAGGGATAAAATACATAAAATATGATGGTTTTAATCACATATGTAAATGTTAAGGCCCAACTGTCCATTACCCCTATAGAAATTTGTATTCCCAATTTTTCATTTATATTTTATGTATAATATATTCCATGCAGGCTATATGAATTGTGAAAAAAAGGGTTTTAAAGGATTGTGCAGTGTATATGTAAAGGGTTTTTAAAATGTTGTCGAGGGTAAAGAACAGAGAAACAAAAAATGTAGAGAAGAGCTAAACAAATAAATATAAATATTTAAAACTTACAAGTTACAAGTTAGTTGAAGTTAGAACCCTGGTCTCTCTCTATTGCAGACTTGTGGGTAAGAGTTGGTAGCATAAGATTTGTAGCCACTTGCCTTGCTCGGTTTAGGATAGATTAATGGAGGGCCATCCTGTTGCATGCACATGAAAGGTTTCAGAGAATGAAAATATACAAAGCAACGAACTTCTCTGTGGCTAGCTCCAGAATGTTAAGTAGGACATCTTAGATTTAATTGCAAGACTGTGACAGGCACAACTCAACCTACTCACACTATATTTCTTGTGAAGGGTGTCGTATAACAGTTGCGAAAAGGCTCATCTCTGTCATTCCATTCCCTGAGTCTTTTATGACTAGATTGGCATCCTAAATACACCTCAACGACCTAACTTGTGTGTATTAGGCGAAGGTCTCTATCAATTCTTTCCAAATGCTAGTTCGAATTTGGAAATAGGGCCACAGAAAGCTAAGCTTAAGCTGTTTATCATTTGGATAATGGACTGACAATCCCCACAATGTTAGCTTTCTGTTGTAGTAGCACTTTGCCTTCAAATTCTTGTAAATTCTCTTGCAAACTAGTTAGATGTATGGCTGCATATTCCAATGGTGCTCTATCATTGATTTTTGACACCTGTTGCACGACCTCATCCAAAAATTGTCCCCCGTTGCTAAATATAAGAGAGTAAAATAATAGTGAGAACCTCCTACAATCCAAAATTTCAAAGTAAATCTAAAAAGGAGATCAGTTGGAGGTCCTCACCCATTAAATGCATCTAACTCACCCACTTATTTCCGTAGCATAAAAAAAGAGCATTTCAATATCTGAATATCTCTTCGTTGCTCCATCGAATTGTTGTAGCTTACTTCTTTTCATGGTTGCTTAATGCTTCAACATACACACCTTTGGTTGTCAATCGAAGGCTCAAAGCTCATAAGGCTTGACACCATAAGGATAATTATGCTGTGGCGGTAGGTGTTCCAAATTGGATTCCATTCTCGTCGCTTGATTCCCTAACATGCATGAATCGATCATTGATGGACCATGGTAATCTGTAGAGGTGATAAGATTGAGATCATAAATGTGCATTAATTAATGAATGTAAATTGGAATTTGGGCCGGCTAAGCTAGAACTCCATGGCAAAGTAGTTTGATCGGAGTCTAGACGGTCCATCTTCTAAAGTGTTGTGTTTGCACAGTGGCACTTCATATATGTAATTTGGGAGTGATAACAGTCTATAGATCATAACTAGTTGCAACTTGTAGGAGATGAAGCCAAATATTTGTGAAAAATTGGAGTTTCAGTGGGAAAAACTGCGTACACTGACTGAACTATGTTAGAGTTTAAGCTATTATTAGGTTTCTTTTCAATTTACTAGATAACCATAGCATAGAAAGGATCACTGAGAGAAACACAATCACAAGAGACACATCATTTAGCCTGGGAAACCCTCATGGGGAGAAAACCCAACAAAAACTTCCTTAATATAGATAGCCAATACAATGCCAAGACAATAAACCAAACACTAGAGAATATCCTCTCCCAAGTAATGCGCCTCTCTCTCTTCCTCTTCTCCAATTGCAGCTACCAAACTTGCGCTCTGGATGATCGAATGAGTGAGTGAACAAATGAGGCGCTGACTTCCTTTATTTATACAAACTGACATGTGTTGAAAGGAGGTGTCTCTTCACTGGCAGAGCCGACTTCTTTTTCTGGGTGGTTAGAACCACTTTGATTTGCCTGGGGGCCGACTTCTCAATTTGCATATTACAATTAGGGTTTGACCAATCCACAAAAGGGGATTTGGTCATTTACACTGCTCGACATGATCAATCCACAAAAGGGGATTGATCTAATGAATAATGCATCAATAATAAATAGAATACTCTTTGCAGTTACAATATTTCAACACTCCCCATTAACAAGAAGGGTACATCATCAGGAGAGAGAGAGGGCAAAATCATCAACAACATCTGGAACACTGATTGGCGTATCTATAAATGATCAGAAGTTTTTCTCATCATCAATATCATCAACAACACAGCGCAAAGGCTGGAGCATCAACATCAACACTAGGCTGAGAGTCTTTAGCACGAAGCTGGCATCACAACACGAAGCTGGCTACACAATATCATCAGCACAAAGCTGGCATCATAGTACGAGACTGGCAACACAACATCATCAGCACGAAGCTGGCATCACAGCACGAGGCTGGCACCACATCATCACAACACGAGGCTGGCACCACATCATCACAGCAAGAGGCTGGCACCACATCATCACAACACGAGGCTGGCACCACATCATCACAGCACGAGGTTGGCAACACATCATCACAGCATGAGGCCGGCAACACATCATCAGCACGAGGCTGGCATGACAACACTAGGCTGGCAACACAACACTCAAGGGAGGTCCTTACAGACTACACCAAGCTTATCTTGAAAGTGCCCAAACTTTACACGAGATAGAGGCTTGGTCAACACATCAACAACCTGTTCATCCGTGCTAACATACTGGAGCTTTATGGCTTCCCTCTGCACCATATCACAGATGTAATGATATCAGATCTCTATGTGTTTTGACTTGTCATGGAACACATGGTTCTCTGTCATCTTTATGTAGCTCTGGTTATCACATAGGATCATGGTTGCTTCCATCTCTAGATCGAATTGACCTGTCAACAACTTCCGAAGCCATATGGCTTCACAACTGGCAAAACATGCAACAATATATTCTGCTTTTGTCGTGCTGAGAGCAATGCTTGATTGCTTCCTACTTTGCCATGAGATCACGACTGACCTCAGACTGAAACAACATCTTGAAGTGCTCTTTCTGTCAAAGACACTTCCAGCCTAATCTGAATCAGTATATCCACTCAGTTTGAAGTCATGATCTCCATCATAACTGAGACCACAATCTAATGTACAATCACATGTTTTCCAGCAACCAGGTGAACACGTCTGGGCTCTACCAGAAACTGACTTAGGGTGTTCACAACAAAACATATATCTCAAATTATGCAGCGAGCTTCTTCTTACATTCAATGATGAGCTTTTCTTCTCCAGTTAAGAATAAGTCATCCACATACAACAACAATATAACAGACTCATAATTCATAACCTTGAAGTAAATGTTAGAATCAACTTTATTCTCGGTAAAGCCCAAGCTCGTCAGAAAACTGTCAATCCTTCCATACCAAGCTCTAAGAGCTTGCTTCAATCCGTACAGAGCCTTCTTCAACTTGCACACATGAGTCTTCTTGTCTTCAACTTCAAATCCTTGAGGTTGTTCTATATACACTTCTTCTTCAATGACACCATTCAAGAAGAGAGTTTTCCTGCCCGTTTGGTGTAACTTCCACTTCATCTTAGCTGCAAGGGCTATGATGGTTCTGATTGAAGTGTATCTGGCTACAGGAGCAAATGTCTCTTCATAATCAATGCCTTCCTTTTGAGAAAAGCCACGAGCAACAAACCTTGCTTTATATTTCTCAATACTTCCATCAACAACATGTTTTATTTTGAAAAGCCATTTGGAAGATACCACATCCTTGCTCTTCGGTCTGGGAACTATTTCCCAGACATCATTCTTTATGATGGATTGGTATTCTTCTGTCATGGCATCTTCCCATTCTTTCTTTTGAATGGCTTCTTCAAAGCAGGTAGGCTCATTCTCTAAGAGATCACACATCAAAGCCATATAACTGGAGA
The DNA here is from genome assembly GCA_032191745.1 of Picea mariana. Lineage (NCBI taxonomy): Eukaryota > Viridiplantae > Streptophyta > Pinopsida > Pinales > Pinaceae > Picea > Picea mariana. The sequence goes on along the minus strand of JASDQU010682586.1, from coordinate 80,461 downwards.
ATGGCTTTGGTTTCTTCACTTGTCTCACGGTTCCTTCGGCAACACCATACTTCTCTCCATCCTGAATAAGTTCCCTTGCCCAGGCTGGCTTTCTCTTGTGGGAGATCGACATTTGTGGAGGTTCTTGAGATTCTATTATGTCATGGTCTTCTAGAGTCTCCTCATCAGGGGAAGCTACGACTTCCCTCACTGGTTCTGCAACTCTGGGAGCTACAAGTTCCTCTTCATATACTTCTTCGAGCTGGTATCTTTTTGATTTCTTGAGTGCTGCATCTTCATCAAAGGTTACATCTCTGCTGATCTCAATATGATGGTAACCTGGTATATAAACTCTGAAGGCCTTGGAGACCGAATTTTTGAGGGAAGTTTGAGGCCGGCTATGAGGCATCTTAAAGGCAAAATTTTGTGACAGAGTTGGGCCTGTTCTAAGGTTGTTCTGAGGCATTCAAGGCGAAATTTCAAGAGCATCTTCAACAGAGATCAGATCTATTTTCCAGCATAGTTTCAGAGGCTCTTTCTGATCGATTTCAACGAATTTCTGAGGTACATCTGAGGCATCTCTTGGGTGAATATCTTAGGAAATTTAAGGGAAAATTTGAGGTCAGATCTGAGGCATGTGAAGGGCTGTTTAATAGCCAAGTTTTCAGAGCTAGCTTGAGGGCTGTCCAGGCCTGTTGAAAGACGAATTGTTCAGATCTATTGGGTACAGTTCCAGACCAAATTTTATATCAGTTTGTGTGCAGATCTGAGGAGTACAAGGCTGAGTTTCAGGCCTGTGTTGAAATGATTAATTTTGAGGTAAATTTACAGCCTGCTCTAAGGCTTATTTCTGAGACAAGTTAGGCCTGTTCTGAGGCCTATTCTGAAGCAAGCTTGAGACCAGATTTAAGGCAAATTTTAGTCAGTTTCCAGCGCAAGTTTTGAGGGTATTCAAGTGTAGTTCAGACCTGTTCTAAAGTTAAACTAGGGCAGATTTGGAGCTGTGATAAAAGTTCAGATCTGCTACAGGAAGTATATCTAAGCTTGAAGAAATTTCTGGAAATTTGTTTCAAGATTGATCCTTGGGGTGACTCTCGAGCGTGGGCTATATTCAAGCTCTAGTAAGGAGACTAAACTTGCAGCCCTTGTCACTATGAGACTAGACTTGCAGCTAGTGATGTGCAAGGTTTCAAAGCCATTGTCACTATGAGACTAGACTTGCAGCTAGTGATGTGCAAGGAAAGCGACATTAGCCACCTCAAAAGAAGTCAAGTAATGCAAGCAAGAACGACGAGGAGTTCTTCTCTATCTCAACTTTCTCAGGAGGACCAAAAGCAAGATTGAGCATGATTGCAGACTAAGGTAAGTCTTGTATTACTTTCCTTATTTCATCATTACTTTGTAGTAGTTTGCTTTTGATAATGAAGGGTATTATCCCTGGTGTGGGAGCCCTCATGACTTGGACCGTGATCCTTGGTATGGGAGTCCAAATTTTCTTGGTTGGTTATTATCCTAGTACAGGAGGCCATTTTGGTTGTTATCCCTTCGGGAGGCCATCTTCGTTATTATCCTGAGTACATGAAGACATGTTGGTTGTTATCCCTTCGGGAGGGCATCTTGGTTATTATTCTAGTGCAGGAGGCCATTTTGGTTGTTATCCCTTCGGGAAGCCATCTTGGTTATTATCCTAGTACAAGAGGCCATGTTGGTTGTTATTCCTACATGAGGCAAGATTTCTTATTTCATTATTGAAGGGCCATGCTCCCTGGTACGAGAGCCCATTTTTGTTGGTTGGTTATTATCCTAGTACAAGAGGCCATTTTGATTGTTATCCCTACAATAGGTCATCTTGCTTATTATCCTAGTACGGGATGCCAACAAAGTACTGTAGAGACAGTAGAGGACCTGAGAAGACATGGAATGTCTCCAGGTTAGCAACACCGAAAAAGGAAGATGTTTATCCTTCAGACTTCAGAGGGAGTCACTTGACTCAGAGGAAGTCAAACTATTTGAGAAGAAGGAAGAGACAGTACCTTCTCCCCCTTCAACAATTTAGAGGGAGACAATTATTGATCCAGTTAATCTTGTAGCTCCAGCTGATGATTCCCAGAGACGTGGCGGTAGGTCGAGAGAGGCCTACATGGGCTCGACAGACTCTGCTGGAGGCAGAGGGACAAGCAACTCCTCGTGATACATTCCAAGAGTGCAAGAGACCACAGAGATTTTCGAGCTATGTTCCAGGTATGAGCCACATCATTGATACTGAACTTTCTTGTCATGGAGAAGCATCAATACAATAGTTTTGGCAAGATGCCATGATCGAAGAGTATCAGTCCATCTTGAAGAATGATGTGTGGGATATTTTTCCGAGACCGAAAGCGAAGTTTGTAGTGACTTCCAAGTGGATCTATAAGATCAAACATGCAGTTGATGGAAGTGTCGAGAAGTGCAAAGCAAGATTTGTTGCTAGAAGATTCTCTCAGGTGGAGGGAATAGATTATGAGGAGACACTTGCTGCTGTTGCCCATTACACTTCCATCCGTACGATTATTACTCTTGCTACATCTGATGGATGTAAAGACATCCTTTCTCAATGGTGAGATTGAGGAAGAAGTTTACATCGAGCAGCCAGATGGATTTGTGACACATGAGAAGGAGTCTCATGTATGCAGGTTGAAGAAAGCCTTGTATGGACTAATGCAGGCACCTCGTGCTTGGTATGAGATACTTGATGAGTTTGGGCTTCAACAAGAGTGTTGTTGATCCAAACCTATACTACAACACTGTTGGTGACGAGTGCATGATTTCGGTGCTATTTGTGATAAACCTATTCCTCACCAATTTAGAAAGCCTTATTGTTGAATGCAAGTGTGCATTAGATTTTGAATTCGAGATGAAGGACTTTGGTATGATGCACTACTTCTTGGACTAGAAATGTGGCGAGAGGACTAATGCGATTCTCCTGTGTCAAGGGAAAATACATAGTTGAGATATTGAAGAAATTCAGGATGATGGACTGCAAATCCATGCCTACACCGACGGTGATAAATTTGAAGAAGATGAACAAGGCTTCTTCTGAGTCAGGCGAGATTGATCCAGATCTTTACAGATAAGTGATTGGATCATTGATGTATCTGGTTAACACCAGACCTGATATATGTTATGCAGTGAGTGCACTCAGTTAGTTTATGAGTCAGTCGAGACAGATACACTGATAGCAGGGAAGCATGTGTTGAGATATCTACGAGGCACAGTTGGTTATGGCATGAGATATGCCTCTGGTGTAGACATGAGATTGCAGGGATATGTCGATGCAGATTGGGCAGGGAGCGCTGTGAACCGAAAGAGTACATCTGGTTATTGTTTTACTTTGAGATCTGGCATGGTTTCCTGGTGCAGCAGGAAACATACTTCTATGGCTTTGAGTACCGCAAAAGCATAGTATATTGCATTGTGTGTGGCAGTCCGCAAAGCAGTGTGGCTTCGCAAGCTCCTTGCAAACTTATTTGGTCATGAGATGGATTCCACCGTTATCCATTGCGATAACCAGACCTATGTGAAGCTTTTCGAGAATCCTGTGTTTCGCGATAAATTGAAACACATTGAGATCAAATACCATTATATCACAGATATGGTGCAGAGGAAAGCAGTACACGTGCAATACCTTTCTACACACGAGGAAGTTGCATATGTCTTCACCAAACCGCTTGCCAGGACGAAGTTTGAGTACTTCCGTGCGAGACTTGGCCTAGTGGAGAATGTAGCATTGTGTGACATTCTCCTGGTCGTTCTCCTCTGGATTGTGTTGAGATGATTTGTATCAGAGAGCTCATGTGATGGGTGTGCGTCAGACTCTGGACTAAGTTGTGATGATGTGTGGTCTCTTGTCTACTCCTTTGGACTGAGTGGAGATAACTTGAGATGGTCTCCTGCCTTATACTCCTTTGGACTGAGTTGAGTCGGCTTGAAATGGTCTCCTGCCTTGTACTTCTATGGACTTAGTTGAGTCGGCTTGAGATGGTCTCCTGCCTTGTACTTCTATGGACTTAGTTGAGTCGGCTTGAGATGGCTCTCCAGATCGTACTCCTGTGGACTTAGTTGAGTGATCTGTTGAGAGTGACGTCCCTGTGGGTGAGCACAGGTGGACGTGTCCCTAGTGGCTGAGCACTAGAGGATGTGAGAGATCTCTTGCTATATTGTTAGAGAGTGAGACTTTGGTAAAACCTTAATTTATGTTGTAAAGGGTACAAGTCGGCCCCACCATGCAAAGATAATTAATATTGTGTAATTATTAATTGTATTATTAAGTTGTAGAGGTCGGCCCTATTGTGCCAAATGTCATGTCTTTTGGTTGAGTTAAGTATTGTATAAATAAGAGATAGATTCCCATTGTGGATCGTCTCTCTCATATACTCAACTCTTGGTCTGAAACTATGAGGATTGCAATTCACACTTCTCTAGGAGCTAGTTTTCTCAGTGATAGCAACACCCTCCTGTGTGCTAGGTTTTGGTGGTGGATGGTGGATCTTCTCTTTGCAATATAGTAATGGGATTGCTGGGTTTTTCTCTTGGTTGAGAAGGGTTTTCCCAGGATACTTCTTGTGTTCTTGTGCATGGTTATTCTTCTTGTGATCTTGGTTTACTGTAGCTAATGTATTGTTGCAGTGTTTATGGTTGTAGCTTATGCTAAATTGAAATAAACTATATGCATGCACTTAACCATCAAAATTCAACACGAGGCATGAATTTTTTTTTTTTTTTTTAATAATTGGTCCTTTGTCTTGCTTTTACTTCTTGTAATTTCTTTTAGTGGTTTCTCTCTTATTCTTTTTGCTATACCTTGTTTTTTTAATAATCTTTTTGTAATATATTATATATATTACTTGTCTTAATTTATTATTATTATTTTTTTTAAACGCACCTTTGAATACTCTTTTTACTTTTTTCCTTTTATTTTAAAAACTTCAAATACTCTTACGTAACTTCAATTACTCAATAATAAGTCACCTTTTTACACTTTGTGGTAACTTTTATGAAAGATCCTTTTTCTTTTTTAACAACCCCACTAAAATATACTCTCTCTTTATAATAATATCTTTTCTTTTAAAATAAGATATTAATATTATCTCTTTTCCTAGGCCCTTTTAATAAACTTAGTAACTTTTTTTTTTAATGAATGATCGCGACGTCAGGTTTCGTTTGAGATTCCTTTTTTGACTTCTTTAACTTATATACTTCACTTTTACTGCTTGTAAAGTTACAATGATGCCCTTTTTACTCCTCCTAACTTCGTGGTAATTGTTGGTCAACTAAGTATTACGCTCTTGGGTAGGATTTCACCTTTGTATTTTAATAGTTTGACTTTATAATTTTCTTATGTAACTTTTATATTGAAACACTTTGATTTTATTTATTTTTTCCTTTTATTAATAAACCGGTTACGTACGTATTTTGAATTTGCAGTGGAATATCTTGAACTAAATTCAGAGTTTTTATATGGCCAAAGGCCTGAGTTGGTCAAAGACCTTGACTTCATAGAAACTTTGAAAAAAAATTTGTTGGCCAACAACTGGTAATCAGTGGAATCCCCGAGAAGGGGCTCTGATACCAAATGAGACAAACTAAGTTCGCTCACACAAAGATTACCAAATATAAATAGGATAGTACACAAAACTCCATATAGATAGTAATAATATGAATAATGAATAAGTTATGAGATGATTACAATGAGAATGAGGGCCTATTTATATATCCTCACATGGGTTCCTTTTCATGAATAGATACATCCTTTAGATAAGACATGACTTTTTATTTATGATGTGTTTAATTATTAATTATTATATCTATTTCTATATAGATTGTGTTCATAGCAGAGTCCAAGTCCAAATTTTAAAACATTGAGTGCAACTCAAGATAGGGTTCCTTGTCGGGGTCACTATGGATAACAAATGAGACAAACTAAGTTCGCTCACACAAAGATTACCAAATATAAATAGGATAGTACACAAAACTCCATATAGATAGTAATAATATGAATAATGAATAAGTTATGAGATGATTACAATGAGAATGAGGGCCTATTTATATATCCTCACATGGGTTCCCTTTCATGAATAGACACATCCTTTAGATAAGACATGAATTTTTATTTATGATGTGTTTAATTATTAATTATTATATCTATTTCTATATAGATTGTGTTCATAACAGAGTCCAAGTCCAAGTTTTAAAACATTGAGTGCAACTCAAGATAGGGTTCCTTGTCGGGGTCACTATGGATAACAAACGACGATGAGGCCGGGGGGAAGTAGCAAATTACAATGTTGGCGTCTGTGGGGAGAAGAGCAATGCCTCCCACCCAAACCCACATGAACCTGGCAAACTCATCAACAAAAACCATAGAGACTTTGCTTTGAAGGAAGTTCTTGGTCAAACGAGCTACCCTACTTGAACATGTAACACTGCCCGAGAACCTTGCCTCCTATCTGCAAACTAAAAACCAATGGTAACCTACAATGTCCGAGAGTGGCCAAGCAGGACTCGCATGGGTCTTAATCATAGTTTTAAAAACCGGAACCGACACCGGAACCAGTCGAGTGTCCAACTAGAACCAGAACCGAAACCGGTAATGAACCGGTCTAATCGGTTTCAATGTACCGATTTAAAAAAAAATACATAAAATATTTAAATTTTAATGAAAAAAATATATTTTTAAGATTTTAAATCATGTTTCCAAAGCATTAGAGACAATTAGAGACAACATATCCAAAGTATGCTCATGAATATATCAAAACGACACCAAGTGCAATACATATCTAGAGATCAAAACATAAATACATAATTAAAGAGGCTCTAAATGGCCTCTACAACATCAAATAATTTACTAACAAGAGTCAAGACTACAAGTCACTATCTCATTGATCAACACGATCAACGATCAATCATCACTACTACTAGAAGTAGAAATGGCATGAACATCCTTGCCCTTGGCATCATCATCTGTCTCTGACTCGGACTCGAACTCAAACTCGGCCTCAGACTCATCATCTAAATGCTCCCAAATGCTGAATAAGAGAGGTGTGAGGCACTTAGAGGGGAGTGAGAGTGTCTTATAGACTAGAATTAAGGTTTAGGGGATCTTAGGTTTTAGGTTTTAGGGGGGTTTAGGTTTTAGGGACGAAACCGGTTAGTTTATGATGAAACCGGCCGGTTTGGTACCAACTGACCGGTTTCGTCATAAACCGGCCGATCAGTTTGGTTTATTGGACGGTTTGAACCGGTGAACCATCAAACCGGTAAAACTGGCCGGTTCTGGTTCACCAGTTTTTAAAACACTGGTCTTAGTGACGAAGAGGATGTCAGATGACCAAAGAGCATCATACATCAAGCCCTGAGATGACAAAAAAGACCCATTGATGTTCCAACAACCAAGCCAGATGCTCGTGCCTTGTTGCCTCTTCCATCGTGCTTGTCATTTGGAAAACCTAGATTAGGGTTCCTAACCAGAAGGGGAGGAGTTCTAGATGACAACTATGAGGTTCCTAATCACTTCGCATTTCGCTACCTGTCGTGTTGCCATAGCCAACTTCTTGGAGTGTTTGAGCTCTGCAACCTTTGATTTGGTGAGATCTTCATCTAGGACGATCTTGTTAGGAAGAGAGAACAGTTTCGCCTAGCTCTAAGGGCTTGAAGCCGATCAATCGCAGACCTGAATCAAAATAAGATTTAAGATTCAATGTTAAAGACTGAAGATGAAAAAAAGATAAAACATTGTATTAATTTTTTTTTTCATAAATTTAGCAAATTAAATCTTTGATCAAGGGTACTTGGCAACATATTTGTCCTCTATCTCATAGCAATGACATAGTCAAATAATTTTGATGGTGATCTGTAATGTTGCAACCACCTAATGATGTGACTTTGGATTTCTTCCTTAGGAAAGAACCTCTCTATGCATGTCATAAGCTCTCTCCCAACCTTCCCATCCTCATTAAATCTAAGTTGTAGGAAATGCCTAGTTTGGCCATGTCCTAGTACCCGAAATGCCTAGAAACGTCGAAACGCCTTGGAAACGTTGTTGGTCGTACCGTATGGGGTTTCCAAATTTGGAAACACTGTGCAACACGATCGACAATGTTTCCAATTTATTTCGACCATTTCCAGTGATGTTTTCAATACTTTTTTGGAAGTTTGCAGGCGCACATAAGCGCTCGAAAGGGGTGTGGGACCCATAAGAAAATATCGCCCTGTGCATGCCAATGACCGTTTAAGACAAAACAAAGATAGGGGATTGAGCTTTGGGGAGTTTGTCACCTTGGTAATTAATGACAATTTTAAATTCTTAAAGTGGAAGATGACATTCTCCTTTATCTTACCTTTTTTATCCTTTACTTAATTGTTAACATTACCGATAACTGTTTTAGGATGTTTGAGAGTAGTTCCAACCTCATCGAACTTCATATGGAGAAAGTATAATTTCATAACCCATTCAAAATTTAGTAGACTTAAACAGTTTTTAGGATTTTAGGGTTGGGAAGATTGTAGTGTTTCCATTGGATTCTATCATGTACGAGGGTATGGGATTGGCCTTAGTCAATGCCACCAAGCTATATGGGATTTTGCATTACGCAATCATCAATGGAAGTTAATATAGACACGGGTCTCCTTCTAAAATGTCATTTATGTGTATCATTCTTATTTTCTTGCAAGATAAGGTGTTATTTAAAAAAACTATATATTTATATTTTTTGTGTTTTTTATATCTTGTTTCCCCCACTTACCCATTTTGGGGGGGTCACGTTTTCAAGCCTTCATGTTTTTGAAACTTTACACATTTCCATGTTTCATGCAACTTGACGTTAAATCCAATCTTATCATAAAAGTATACTAGGTTTAAAAAGTACCTAGCAACATGTAAGCGGGAGTGTAGCTACGTATCCCATCTATCATCAATAATCTCCTAAAGATGCATGTATTTGCCCTCATCAGCCTCATATATGCGTTTTATGGCCTCATTGGCAAGATCCATTACCTCTTATATGTAACCCATAATGGGTTTTTCATCGTCAACTATCTTGAAAGTACATAACATTTGAAATTGAAATTATAATCAAATATAGATTCTAGGCTAAGAATTTTGAAATAAATGAAATGAAAAAGTTAAAGTACAGGTCCCTGAGCACTTTGATAAGAGGCTCACTAATAGTAAGAGTCTCCTTTGAGTCCTTCCAGAAACTGTGATTGAATAGAAGGGCATTGATCTCCATGCCTTCCATGGCTCTAGCATATTTCAATGCCATCCACTTTGGTCCATGAAACATCTTCCTAAGATTAATCTTTTGGCAATGACAAATTGCAAGGAGATAAAGTTCGTAAAAAACCTAGAGATTGTAGGACGAACTACCTCCTCACCTTTCGTGCACGTTCTCATGATGGCAAAGAGATTAGTATCATTATGAAGTTATTTGGTTATTGTTTTTGCTTTGTCCACAACCTCCTTTACACAATTAGTTCTACCTATATCCTTTTGAGTCGAATCTATGCAATGTGCAACACAAGATGTCCAAAATATGGTGGGGTGCCTAATCATAAAGGGTTTACAATAACCATTTAATTAGTTGCATTATCAAATGACATTTTGTACATGTTATTCACACACCTCATCAATTTCATCCCTGTGATGACAAAACAGTTGAGTAGTCTTAGTTTTGTTTAATACATCAACAGATTTAAGGAACATTGTTCGCTTTGGACAAGATACAAGGAAATTTATTAGGTCCTCTTCTTGGTATTTGTCCAACTAGCACTCATGATCATGCACCTTGTCTTTCTGTAGGAGTTATGATAATATGCTAGAACAAGGTCAACATCATCAATAATCATGGCTAACAAATCAGTCCCGAGTCTCTCACATGTAGGGGCTTTGAGCCTCAGATCCACAATAACAACAATGTCAATCATACCCTACCAATGAGGGCTCCTAGAACAGTGGAATGGATGGTTGAGTAATACCAAAAATTGGCAATGGACATTCTTTTTCCAACTCGTGCTCTCTAAGCTAGGTTGGGAACTGGGTTGTGTCTCGCTAGCAAAAAAAAGTGTTTATATTGCCACTTGCACAACTGAGATTTGTAGGAGTAGGAGTTGGAGGCATTTGGGTTTGTCTTTGACTTTGAGATTGTGGGGTAGTGAAACTCGGACTTGACATTGTGGATTCTATATATGGAGGTGAGAAGGAGGTAGTAGAACGAGTTTGCCCAGTTGCAATCACTGCCATTTCTTCGTTTATTCATGCTTTCTTGGCTTTAGGCTCGTCAAGTGCTTCAAGTGCCAAGCTTTCTTGATGCTTAACATCTTTGGGGACAACTAGGCAGGGATTAATGTCCTGCCTGGGAGTTTGAGCAATGTGGTATTTGAATCGATTTATGCCACCACTGCACTCATTTTTTACAAAATTTACGCCATAGATTCAATTTTTTGGGAATCTTGTCACAATAAGACCATGCAATTTCCTCCCTCAACTTTTTTAAAGTTTTGGCTTTGTTTATTACTATTATTAGGGTTTGTGGTTTGCCAAGCCAAGTCATATTGGGGACTCACAAGGCATGCTTGCGAGCCTGGTAACATTGCTCCCATATGCCCTAGGGTTGGGCTTTAAACCTCCCAGAGGCCAACATTGATATTGATACCATATTAGATTATGCACACAGAGTATAAAGTTGTAGAGAGAGAGAGAGAGGCCTGTCTTCAAAATTGGTGTCAATTGCGCACACCAACCATTGCTGCGGTTCAACAATTTTAATCAAATTTGTAGCTAAAGAATCATATAGAACCCCCATCCCGAACTCTAAAAAGAGGATATCCGATCCGAGAAAAATAATAGTTGTGGAATTATGCCAACCAGTACTACAGTTCAACAATTTTAATCAAATTTGTAGCTAAAGAATCATACAGAACCCCCATCCGGAACTCTAAAAGAGGATATCCGATCCGAGAGAAATAATAGTCGCGGAATCAAGAGACAAAACTATTGTTGTGTGTGCTTAATTAGAGGTCGTGGTTGTCTATCTCTACCTTGCAGATACTAATAGCCGTTGAATCCATGGTCAAACCATGCACAAAAGGATGCTGACATTATTCATTCAAGTATATCATCGGTCAACAATATTTTATATTAATATGGTGAGTGTACAAGAGGTGAATTGGAAAAACACATTAGTCCTCCCATCAGACATAAGTAGCCATAAATTGTGATTGTTTTGTTAGTTTTTAGCTCATGAGGTGTCTCAGCACAGGCCTGTGTCTCCTAGGCATGCTGACGGACACCTAAATTGATCCACATCAGCATTAGTATTTCAGCCTAAGTCTGACTTAGGCTTGCAGCCAAATTTTATATGCTAGTGGGTGTGGGACCCTGTCCAAAGGGGGGCACACCACATAGTGGAGAGTGGGGTCCAGAGGCCCCAATCTCAGCCATTGAGGCCAAGGCTTGGCACACCTCAAAGGGAATGGGGGGCTGCTAAGGAGATAAAAGGAGGCTGAGGGTGAGAGGACAAAGACCATTCTGATTTGTGAGTTGAGCAAGTGAGCTGAAGGAGGGAACTGGAGCTGAGGAGAGTGGCTGTGTTTTGCTGAGGAGTTTGAACATAATATAGCAGCCAACTTGAGGGGCGCTTGAGGGCTATTTGAGCAGAGCAAGGCAGCAAGGAGCTGGCAGAATTTGCTGAGAGTGGGCAGTGGAATACTACTCATCTTCTCAGGGCCGTACATGCTGTTCAATAGGCTGTACAGGGCTGTACTATACAGCAGCTAGTACAACAGAGATTTGCTGGGCTGTTCAGAGGCCCAGAAGGGCACACTAAGGCAGCCGTACAACACACATAAGTGGCCAAGACAGTTGGGCCGTACAGTGGCCTGTTAGGTTGAGTTTTGGAGGGCCGTACAGCTCCCAGAACAGGGCAGAATTGGTGCTGTAAGCATTTCTGTAGTTGCTGTTATAGTTTTCTGAGTTTTCCTGTGTGTAAATACTGCTGTAAAACTTGATCAAGAAGCTCAATAAAGCCCCTCCTTGCTGGTTTTCCCCATACTGGGGTTTCCCCGGGTATATCTGGTGTCCTTGTATAATTTGCGTGCTTGGTTCGGTATGCTTCTGCTGTCTAAATTCTGTTTTGTGTTTCAGCTGTAGGTTAACTGCATAAATTCAGATTTTATATCAGCATTTATAATTTCTGGTTAAGTTAATTTATTGGCTGTAATTTCAGTGATTGAGATATAGGTAGATTTCAACACGTTTCGTAATCCCTAAATCATGACAATTAGATTACCACAATAAAGTTTCTCAGATCATCATCGGATTATTCAAGGAGTAAATCGAGTAAATCTCTATTTCAAAAGATTAGAGGTATTTCAAATTAAATCCTAAAGTCCCATCAAATATATTTTTACATGTGGAATAACATGGAGGCTCTATTATTAATTAGGGACATCAAAGGGATACATGAGTAGCATCGGAATATTACTTATTATAGTCTAGTGGACCTTTGGTAATTATCAAGAAAGACATAAGGGTATTCAAAGTTATAGAAAAAAAAAAGGGGTTTCAAAATGTATTTTAATAAAAAGGAAGGAAAGTTTAATTTTGAAGGTTTTCCAACCCCTTGTTTGACATTATTAAAACTCAAAGGGACTATTCAAGGAAAAGTTATTAACATTGCTGTTTGTTCAAGCAACAAAGGAAATTACATTGATGTTGACATGGCTAATCAATTATTGATTCCTAAGATGAGTATAAACAAAAAGAAACAATTTAGGAACGAAAAACAATATGAAATAAAACGATTATATTTTCATAGCCCAATTCAACATTACATCTATATTTGAAAATGATGTAGACATATTTCTATGTTCAACCTGGATAGAAACATCGTGTGCTTTCATCTTAAAGACGAAGGAATTTTTTTTGACATTTATCCTATAAGAAGATAACATTGCAGGATGCTTCATTGAAGTTAAATTCAGTAGCTCCCTTATCAGAAGACTTTAAAGATGTCTCAAAGGTGATTGTTTAGGATAATCATAAGTCAATATAAGAGATGCAAAAGAATTTGACAAAGTTGTCACAGATAAAATGAAGAGCCCACCAACAAGGAATCAGTGATCGACAAAGAAACAATAATCAACCCCATTGAAATAGAGAAGTCATTAGATGTAAAAATCCAGACCTTGGACAAGGGAACCAGTACAGGAACTAGTACAGATGCAATTGACGTCGCAAAGCAGGAAGATGCTTATATTGAAATAGTATCAACCAATAAATCACCAAGAGTATCAAAAGGCGAATGTTCCAAAAACAGCACACAAGATGTAAGGATACCTTATCGTCATCCTAATTATAATAACCATTGTATTATTCAGCAAACTAACCAAAGACGAAATCAATATGAGAAGTCAAGTGAAGATCCTATTATACTAAAGAGAAGTTTCGGTGTCAAATCTTATCATCTCCCAAATCACAGGAGTCATCACCACAGTTTTCGAGAAAATTGAATTAGGGTGGTTTGACCCTTTCACAATAAGACAGTTCTGCTGAATGCTTTGTAATTCATATTTTCTTGTCTCATCAACGATCACAGCTTCTAGAACAAAGAATCATGAGAAGGCATTGAACAAAGACATAAAGCTTTTCTGTAAAATGCTTTGAGGACAAAGCATCTTGAAGAGATAGGAAATATAATGAACATAAATATATAAATATATATCAATAAATAATAATAATAATAATAATGAAATGAAGTGACACATCCTAACCAAGGGTCATGACCTAACCAAGGGACATGAGCTATCAACCATCATGATCAGTCAATGTGTATAAGTGTATCGTCACATGGCATTGTATAATATAATTCTACAAACTATCTTATTCATTATTAAATATATCTTATTGATTGTATATTGATTTCAACCTACTGTCCTTCTTATGTTGGATATTCCCTAGTAAATGAACTATTGTTCATTACATTGAAGCATTTTTCACTTCACAATTGACTAGTTCATTTGTTTATTAGCGAAATTGAAGTGAGCATGCATTCATTTGTTCTTTAATATGAAATTATTTAATAGCGAAAAAGATCGTAGCTTAGTGTTGTTTTCTGTCAAAATTGTCTTATGTCCTGGAGTATTGAACAATATTACTGCTTAATGTTTTTTAATGAACTTTGAGCTGATGAGGTGTAAGGATCAAAGGTGAATCCATGCTTAGTAGGCATCCACATTTTCTCCACTGTCCACTTACTTAAATTTTGATGATCATTGTCCCAGGGACCTAGGGCACCCTTCGAATTATCCTCTCTTAAAAAAATTGCTTTAAACACAGAGAATGATCTGCACATAATGATACAACATGTCTTGGGACTGAGAGCATTGAGAGTGCATTTAGCAATGGTGCTACTTCAAGCTCAAGATCTTCACATGGTGTCAAATGCCTGCCATTTACCCTTGATCGATAATGACCAAAATTACTATATTAGGAATTAGGAAAATCTTGACGTGGGAGAATAGCCAAGAGTTTGACTCAGATTGGGAAAAATTAGGAAAAACTCGATGTTGCAGAAGAGCCAAGAGCTTGATTCAGATTGGGAAAAGCTTGACATGGCAGAAGAGCTAAGAGTTTGATCTAGATCAGTAAAAATCTGGAAAAACTTGATAAGTACAAAAATAGAAAGATATACATGGTTTTTGACACGTACACAATAAAGGTTTTATAGGCTTGGTCAACTCGAGATTCACTTGTTCAACTCAAGTTAGTGTCACTCGGTCAACCTGGGTAGGCTCTCCATTAATTGCGGTTCAAGTTTGACTTGTGATTAATCATGATTCAAATTCATGTTGACCGAGGAGTTAGTTGTGGGTCAATCTTGCGGTGACCAATTAAAACTCCTCAGTAAAACCTGAGTTTGCTTCGGGAAGATTCGGAAAAAGTTTTTTAGGGATCGATCCAAGTCAAACTCGGTGAAGCCTAAGTTTGACTCGTGATCATGGTAACACTGATATTGACTTTGATTGTGATAATCATGACAAAGATCATTTCTTTTTCTATCATCCACATCATGTAAATTCTTTACTGTTATATGATGATGACAATGGAATATACATGTTGAATCTGATCATTTATAATAATGTATTTTTGAAATTTTAAGGTTTGATTTTTTATGTTCTAGGGGTCTCTAGAGTGTAAAGTATGAGTGTTTGGATTTGAAAATAATTTTTTGATATTAGATAATCTATAGAATCAAGATTACCTTTTCTTCTTCATGGACAGAGCTTGTCTTATTTCAAAACTTGGATGCCACATCTTTTTTGTTTTCTCAACTGTTGTGTTTTTGTTAGATTGTGGTCTGTTAGATGGTGTCTTGTATAAATTTATCCAAACTTCAAATTGGCTCTTATGGAATTTGTACAATAAGTCAACAGCTATGTGGTTCTCTTCATAATTTTGATAATATACTGGGCATGCTATATATTAGTATTATGGTTGGACGAATAAATGAACTGAGTAATCTCTTTAAGTTAAATGTTGTGTATACTATCTTTTATATATCTAGTATACTCAGTACTGCACCACTAAGATCAGATTGTTTTAACTTTATCTAAATGTAAAATCTGCTTGCTCTGCCTATTGAAAGAATAGTTGCATTCCGGCAGTTGTATACGTGTAATCCAAATCTGCCAGGGAGATGTTCCATTTCGAGTAACTGGGTTCTTTAGCCTCTTGATAGAAAACCAATAAATTAATTTTTAAGATAAAATTTGAATGTAGAAATGTCTACATTTTTTTTTTGGCAAATACATTTTAGTCCCATTCAGCAAAGAAATAATCTGAAGCAAAGCAATCAATATCATTTGAATGGCATTATTCTAATCCATGCTTATAAACAATATTTTCACCTATATAGACAAATGAAGTTGTTCTGAAGATCAGATGCTACATTTTGCAGATTTGTGGAGACATTCATGGGCAATTTTATGATATGAAAGAGCTATTTAAAGTTGGGGGAGATTGTCCGCAGACCAATTATTTGTTTTTAGGCGACTTTGTTGACAGAGGTTTTTACTCTGTGGAGACTTTCTTACTGCTTCTTGCCTTGAAGGTATTATTTTCTTTCTTTTTAACTTTTTTCTTTTTTTTTGGAAAATATCAGCATTATCCAACTACATGAAACAGTGTATGTTTGCACTGAATAAGTTAGTAAATTCTTGAGCTTAAGTTTCATTCTTTCTTAGTTAGCACATCTTGTGAGTTATTAAAATTTCAAATGGTTTCCAGGAACTTTTCTGGTCTAGATCTTTGAACTTTGAAGATTATATTGTAAAAAAGTTCTGAGTAGTCTTCTCTGCATAAGTATTCAAGTGTCTGTGGTTTTTTCTCAACAGATTTTTCTTGAATTTTACATTTTCTTGTCACCATGGTGACATGTACTCAATGTAAATTTTAAAGCCTATGTGACTGCTGTCCTAATGTTCTCTCATTAAATAACTCAAAACAGATTTATTTAATAGCAGAAAGTAAAATTTCTGAACTTTGCATCAATCACAGAGTAGCTGAAAAATGAACAGTGGAAGTAATAAAACACATACGCATGGATTTCTCCTTCTAATCAGTGAAGAATTTTGAGGTTCCTAAGGCTGCCCAACAGGCCTGTCTTTTGACCTCTTGTTGGGCACTAAGTTCAAGGCCTTTCAAGCTGTTTTTTTGCTGTTTTAGGACAGCTACCAAGTCTGAAAATTCTGCCCACTGAATCTGCCCTTAAACTTGTGATTTTATGCTCTTTTGATGCCTCTTTGTGAAGTGTTTATTTAGATAGTTTTGTTGTCCAAATTAGCTCTTCAACATGCATCAAAACATAAAATACTCCTCTAGGATCTTTACACCTACTTGCTGAAATAAAAGAATGCAAACCACAAGATCTTTACACATATTTTTGGTCAACATGACCTTGGAAAAATCCCCATGGGGAAAACCAGTAAGAGAGTAGATGTATTATGGAGATCTCAAGCAAATGCTACAACAAGGAAATGAAACAATGGAACCTGATACAATAAGAAGCTCTTCTCAAGCTAGCTTTGGCGTTCCT
>JASDQU010682584.1:5129-35583 GCA_032191745.1 Picea mariana | reverse complement strand
GATGGGGAGATATAGTCACATTGACTATTGATGTAGAGCATGCCTTATCTACATGTTGACATCAATAATTGGTAATTGGTGTTGACATCAATGTTGGTATTTCCATCAATTCCAAAGGGGGAGATTGTTGGATCATGTTGTCATTGATGCTAATGGTTTGTTTGATTGATGTCAAAGGATTGATGTCAAGTGAGTTATTGATGTCAAGCGATTGATTGATGTCAAGTAATGATTGATTGATTGTTGTGAATGGATAGATGTCAAGTGGAATCATAGTCATATAATGTCATGCATAGATGAATATGGATCAATGAGTTGTCATTGATATGATGCATTGTTGGATTGATGAATCATTATTGTCTTATCATGGTTGATAAGGTGCACAAATGGATGAACTCTAAAGTGGTCCCCTTATGGTGAAATCCCTCATGGGAAGATGCTTTGCGGTTGATTTATCCTAGAAGTATGGTTGGATAACCCATACTTATATTTGGAATAATGAGATGAAGATTAGTAAAGTTGTTGGTGAAACTATCCTAGATGGATAGTTCTTGTCATGCCATTTCTGGTGGTATGTGGAATGTCACATAACTCCTCATGGTTTGAGAGTTATGGCCTTACGAAGATGGAGGACCCTCATATGTAGGATTGAAGCCCCAAAAGGTCAAAGAAGTCAAAGAGCTTGCATAGAAGAAATGATTATTTAAATAATAAAGAGAAGTGAAAAAATCAAAGAAGATTATTTAAATAATAAAGTGAGGTGACAAAATTGAGGAGGAATATTTAAATGATAAAGTAATGGAGAACTTTCTAATTATGGAAAGTGGTTAACCCTAAAATGAGGAAAATAGGTTAAGTGACCTAGAAGGTGAAGAGTATAAATAAGAGGCAAGGGTCTCTTGTGAAAAACACATTTTGGGAGAATCTCTTATGTATCTCTTGAGCGTGAATTGAAGATCTATTCTGAGAGAGAGTGTGTGTGAGGAGGATCTCATGGATGCATCAATGTTTTAGAAATGTCTGAGATCATGATGGAAAAAGTCTTGGAGGTTTAGAAACCCTAGTTTCTGAGGTGTATGTGGGCTACAGTGAGCCAGGGCTCGTACATACATGGGCTGTATGAATACAGGGTGCATACAATGGATGAAGGCATGGAGATTGGTGTTTTAGCTTATGACTGGTTGTTAAAGACTGAAGTAGCTTCCAGATCTGCATTCTGTGGGCTCATATTTGCCACTAAGACTCTAGTATGGTTACAATATTATCTTGATGGATACTATTGGTTGTTTTTTGGTGAATGCCTAGGGTATTCTTGGTATGTTTTTTTGATGTGGCTTATGTTGGCTGATAGAGTGAGAATCACTCTTATGATTCAGTGCTAATATGATTGCTATAGTATACTAGTTGCTTATACATGATTGAGTAACATTCATATTGTATGGTTGAGTAGCATGAATAAGTTGTTGGAGAGATTGGATGTGTTGTGATTGGTTCTGTATCATATTGAATAGTGAAAGACAGATGAAAATGTGATTGAATATTGTAGAGGATCTGAGTTGATCTTGAAGAGAAAACCCTAAGTAAATCAAAAGGAATACGCAGGCTGTAATACAGACTGACCGCGTACATACGCGGGCTGTAGTGATCCAGGACACGTACACACACGGGTTGCACTACTGACAGGTCGTGTACTTGTGACATATTGATATCTATGGAGGATTTTTGCCTCATCTCAGTTGGTGTTGAGGATGTAAGATGAGTCTTGCATATAGAGTTGGTTCTCTTTTAGAGTTGTACTCTATTCAGTTGTTGCTGAAAAACCCCAAGGATTGAAGTCCGTAATAAAAATAAAAGTGTACATACATCTTGTGTTCTTTGTGGTAATGCTTTTTTGATGATATATTGCTGATATATGTTGTTGATATATGTTTACATCTAACTAGTTATAAATGACAACAATAAGTAATGAGTAAATAATGATTTCTAGCTAATGAGTTTTGTGTAAAAGGAAAGTTTTGGGAAAATATCTCCACACTCATTCACCCCCCCTCTAAGTGTGGTTGGTGTGTCCAACATGCAATTCACACATTCACCTTATGCTCATCCACAGGAACGTCCAACTTAACAGATCTCCTTTCTCACTGCGTTACATAAGAGAATCATCTGGAGTTCTTGTCAACTCTTTTTAAGGAGGAGGCCATCACTACGTTCCAATTCTGTTTCAGATAGGAACCACACACCTATCTCAAGGGATCTCTCTCGGGTCAACATAATCAGTCTGTGTCCTAGAGGATGTATCACACACTTGTAATCATCAAAACTCCCTCTCATCTAGGGATGCATTCTCCATCAGGCCAAGTCTTGTACGAAAGTATTCAAACTTCATCCTCGCTGTAATCATAAACACTCCCTCTCAGCTAGGGAGGTAATATTCACCAAGCTAGTTTCTCACAGAAGTACTCAAACTTCGTATTGATAAGCAATTTGGTGAAGATATCTGCAATATGCTCATGTGTAGAAAGATACTGCATGTGTACTCATTTCCTCTGCAACATGTATATGATATAATGATATTTTATCTCAATGTGTTTCGATCTATCATAGAACACATGGTTCTCAGAGAGCTTCACACAACTCTGGTTATCACAAGTAATAATAGGATACATCTCATAATCAAATAAATCTGTTAGAAGCCACACTGCTTCACTGACTTCCACACTCAATGCTATATACTCTGTTTCTGCCGTACTCAAGGCCATAGAACCTTGTTTCTTGCTACACCAGGAAAGCATGGGGAACTCCAAGGTAAAATAAAAATTGTATGTGCTCTTTCGGTCCACTGTCCAAGTCCTGGAGAAGTCCCCTTTGATTGGGATGGTCTTGTGGGGTATCCAATGCCTCCGCCTATGTCCTTGGCCTCCCTCTTGAATTTTCGCCTAGAAAATCCCAAGCGAGTCCCATTTAAGCTCTTTTCCAACTCGTCTAAAAAGAGAAAAGATTGTCAAGTGAATTTATCCCTTTGACACTCGTTAAATTGGACTTGAAAGGTCATGAGTATTAGTTAATCTCTTTTCTAACTTGTTTTAAAAAAGAGAAAATATTTTCGAGTGAACTTATCCCTTTCACACTCATAAATTGGATTTGAAAGGACGTCTATTTGGTACAAGTTTATCGCTTTTTCACACCAAGTAGAATACGATTATGAAAAAGGACATTTTTTGGCATTAAGTTGTGATTGCATCTCATGCTCTTGCTTTTAGTATTGAGCTATGGTCAGTTCTTGATTTGCGTTATAAACCATTTTCCTCAATATTTTTTCATCCTCAACCAAGTAGAGCCTTGTTTATATCCTTTTCAATTTGACACCCTATACATAGGAGGGAACATTCCCCCGAGTTTCCATATCCCACATGCACCTTCTTGCATTGAGCATAGGTGTGTTCCACTGATGGAACTAGTTTTTCTTACTTGCGACACTCGTTTCCTCCTCTGTATCATAACATTCATTTGACTATGAAAAAACAAAAAACAGATGGGTGGGAAGGGAGTATTATCTTATATTGGCAGCAGTTGTTTCGCCTTTGAATAGAGAACAAAGTTGTTGATTCCACTTGTCATCATAATTTGGGTTTAGCATGGCCTTAGGAAGCTGATATCGTTAAAAAGAGTTTACTCCCCCAACTGGTTACTCTTCCAGTCCCTATGGAGAGTTTGATTGATGCCTCATGCATCTCATGGTTTCATCATTGATTCTATGTTTCCAGAGTCTTCCATATGTCTCATGATCTTGTTCAACAGATGTCTATCAACATGTGTTGGCCATTCCTCAAAACTCTTGACTTTCCATGTCAGCCATACCCTCAGTTTTTCTCATAATCACATGAAGTTGTAGTCTTATTATGCACCCTGGTCCTACTTTCCTCATTGGTAGGTAACCTTGAACCCAAAAATCGACATTTTGTCATTGGTCGTTGATTGGGTGGTTTTCCTTGTGTTCGACAATAAGAAATATATTCACACATTGGTATTCGTGTAGTGTCTTCGATGCCATTATCCTTATTGGTGGTTTCATCGCCTTTGTCAACAATTTTCCTCATTGGATGTTATTCAGAGGGTATTTTTTGTGTACCTCTTTCACTTGGCACACGTGAAAGACACACATGGTCGTTGGTTCGTGAAAATGTTCTTCATTTGATTTCCTCCAAATCATCAAGCTCCTTCTTTGTACCTCATGCTGAATGATGAGACATGCCTTAATGCTATCCTTTTAGCGGGTCTCCTTCCATCGACTTCATCTCATCTATTCTGGAAATGAGACCTAGATTCCTATGAGTACCTAGAGGCTTTTAGTCATTAGTGGTAGGTTCTCTCACCATCGACAGTTGGGAATACATCAATGTCTCCTGATCGATGGATTCTTCAAGTGTTCAACCCCGACTCCTTTAATCACACTTGTAAGAATGTACTCGGTTCCTTGATACCTAATTTCATCATCGGTAGGATATCTCATGTTTGTTAACGGTATACCTCAATGACTAGTAATCAAACAAAGTCTCATTGTGTTCGACCTCAACTCCTTTATTCATACGATGTAGAATTGCACCTTTGGCGGATTGTGTAGAAGACTTGAAGACATCAATATGTAGCCGCAACTTTTTGTTAGGCAGAAATATTGTCATTTAATTCCGTTGTAGTACTTTCCCAACTATTTAATTTGTCAATCCGAGGTTCGTAGGCTTATGAAGCACACACACTATATATGCAGGACTGAAGTAGAAGTAATCTAATCTAAATTGCTGAAATGAAATTAATCTAGGAAATCATTGAAATACTAACTAGGAAAACAAGAAATTAATCTAGGAAAGCAATACAACATGTGAAGAGTTGAATGACAAAAGACATATATGAGCTCACACAATAATCCTATCTCAAATTACATTACAAGAATCAAATGACAAATCATGAAAGCATGACAAATGAAAGAATACAAATCAAAGATAAGAATCCCCTTCTAAGACTTCAAGCTAATCTAAGTCTAATCTCTCATCTCTAGCTCTCCCCAAATGAAGAGAGAACGCTATCTTTTAAACATGAGAGTCTTGAAGATAAGATAAGAGTCTCATAATTATAGATCCACTATTCTCT
Organism: Picea mariana; assembly: GCA_032191745.1. NCBI lineage: Eukaryota > Viridiplantae > Streptophyta > Pinopsida > Pinales > Pinaceae > Picea > Picea mariana. The sequence goes on along the minus strand of JASDQU010682584.1, from coordinate 30,438 downwards.
CAACCACTTTCCTATTATTACAAGATATGATCCCTTCAAATCCTCCACACATCTCTCACAAATCTTGGATGATTGTCCCAAATATTATTCAAATCTTCAAAGCTTGAAGATGAAATTCGAATTTGAGGCTAGGTGGTAATATTTGACTTTGTTGAAATCTTCAAATATGCCTATACACATCATAAAACTCATCCAACCTTGATATATAATGAAAATATGTTAATTTCTAATATTTAATCACAAATTCACTTATAATACTAAAATGAATACAATAAAAAATAATAAGGAGAAACCCAAATATCATTATGGAAATGGTATGATAAAAGGTTTATTAGGACCATGAAATGTAAGGAATGGTGACGGGAAAATAGGATATAAATGTGGCATTTCTGAGTCCTAACATCCCCCCGAACTGAACTTGTCTCATTTCCTCATGCAACTGTGCATGGATTTTCTTAGGAACTTTTGGCATTCAGACTTTGGATTTGCTTGATGATGTCTTTTTAGTAAGGAATATTTCTAGGATTTGAAATACAGGAGTAGCAGCATGTAAAATACATGTTTAACAACATGTAATACATGTGTAACAGCATGTGAAATATGTGTAACAACATGTGAAATTTTCTTATGGTTGGTTCTTGTGTGACAACCATGAATACAAAAGATGATTTTTTTTTTTATAGTTGGTTCTTGTGTGACAACCACGAATACAAAGAATGTTGGTTCTTGTGTTAACAACATTCATTTCACGTATTTGTTTTCTTGCTTCAATAATTTATTCATATACTCACTGGAAATAATAATAAGCTCTCAATGTGCATAAGAAAGCATCATTGTGTATAACAAAGCCTTTTCTTTATCTTTATGAATCATGCCAATATGTATCAATCGAAATGCAACAAAGTGTCATTGGAAAATAAATGTTAGTGAATCATAAATGGAGTGATAATAGTGGAAAAATGGAATACTGGTAGTGAATATATCCCCCCCCCTCCCAATTGAATTGGTTGCATGCCCTCATGCAACTTAGTGTAGGTCATGGAAGGAAAGAGAGCATGGCGAGGAAATTTTCCAGAATATTCATTATTAGAAAATAAAGAATCACATGATTAAAGATTAGAAAAGAACATACCTCCACTTACCTAAGAATTATTATGAACAATGCAATAAGAATATGGTTGATACTGGTGTTGGAGCATGGAAGATGTCACTACTGCAGGATCATGAAAATGTAACTGCTAATGCTACTGCTGTAGTAACTGGATCATGGGAAGTGAAGGAATCTGAACTGCTACCACTGAATCATGAAAAATGTGGAAGGCAGAGAATGTGGAGTTGTGGTACTCTCATAGATCTAAAATCAAATTGTTGTAACTGTTGAGGGGATCATGAAAAAGTGTGTAGTCTTCACCTGCTACAAATCGATGGTACAATTCTAGTCATGCGAATATATGTGTCGATGTCGAGCATGAAGATAAATCATTGGATTACCAACCATTGATGAATTCCATTAACCAATCCGAGACAAACTCACCAGTGATGTCAATGAGTGCCAAGGTCCCTGGTTACATCTTGCGAAGTGCGAATAGAAGATTTGAGGTAGAGCCACTTTCAAGATTTGATGATCAAGGGACATTGATGTATTCCAATGATTGTCAATGAGAAAACTTGCCATTAAGGCATGCAAGCCTCTAGGTACTCAAAATGGACTCTAGTCTATTTCCAAAACAAGGTGCTGAGGTCGATGGGTCAAGACTATTGAAAGGTGGGCCTGAAGGAATCCCACAACAGTCAATGCAAGTTTTTATAAAACTATTGGTGGGACTAAAAGATAGATCTCAGTAGCAACAATGTGTATGGAAAGGCAATGTAATCATGGAAAGGGAGTTTGTTTTATTCAGAAGGAAAACTGGAAAGGAAAAAATGAACTGAAAAAGATAAAGGAAATGATGTATGCAACTCAGAAAGATAGGGATGTGTGAAGTCATGATGGATAAGGAAATGGAAGATGGCTTCAACACAGGGATGATCAATGTACTGACCAGGAGTAATTTAGGTAAGCATATCATGACGCAAAATGGTTTATGAATAGGTGTAGTAACAACATGTTACAAATACAAGAGTAACATCATGTAAAATATATGTGTAACAACATCGTCATGAAATATATAATGAATATCAACTCCTTTAAACATGTTTTTCTGAAAAATGTTGTGATTCTTGAAGATCATTGCAGCATGAATTACGAGCGTCTTGTTCCTGCAATCAATCTTAATACTAATCCTGCAATCAAACTTGTGAGAGCAATGTAAGATGTGAAATGCAAGATTAAGTACAAATGTGGACAAATTCAAAATAGAAAATAAATGCAGTTATACCTATTGTCTGCACTTGTTAGTTTCATCACTGATTCTGCCAAAGTGACTTAAGAAAAACAAAGAAACATTAAATGTAAAAACATGTATTTATTACTGTTTTCAAGAATGTTTTAAAGTGTCCATTTACAATTTTTGTTTTTTTTTGTTTTTGTTTTGTTTTGTTTTTATTTATTTTTTTATTTTAAGTTCTAATTTTTTTTTTAATTGAGTTTATTATTAGGTTTGACACCATACTTACTCAAAGGAAGAAAAAGAAATGCATTCACCATGAGAAAATAATAATTTTTATGCATAATCATCATCAAATATATTGAATAATTAGGGCATACAAATCTCTGTGACAACCAGTAAGCAAACTCAACAGTCGATCTTGAAATACAATGCCAAATTAGTCCATTTGTGCTATCTGCAAACCACCAGAGATGAAATTTATGTGTGAGCCAGAAACCACCCTCTTCCCATGGAGGTCTAGATACTAGATTTGTTGGCCAATGCATTCCTGCATAGAAGAGAAGTTCCTAATGACAAGGATACAATTATTGTGAATGGCCATGGTTTCTGCCCATAGAAGTGATGAATCACTCGTGTAAATTACTGAATTTTTCACCAATAAGTCTGCTGATCAATGGGATTTTAGTTTTACAACCACCCGCAGATCACTTACCTCATCTCTCCTTCTCAATGAGCAAAAAATTATGAGCGCCAAGTATTAAAGTTTTTCCCCAGATCCATTGATTCCTATAGGCACAGGGTGAATGGGGAAGGAACAATGTCTCCACTGCCTTGAGTGATATATAAAAATGAATATGAGAAAGAGTCTGAGACAAATAATATTTGATTTAACACTCATTATCAATGACAAGGTTGCATTCAAAATGGGCGTGGAGCTTTTCCAAAGTTGAGCGCATAAACGCAAAATTTTTAGTTATGTCCATTCCCTGGGCTTGTGAACTATAATTCAGAGGATACATTGATGTGTACGCAATCAAGGAAATGATCCACTGAAAAATTTACTAGAAATTCCTCGCATTAATGTGTGCACATCGGCTTTCATTGCTTTGATGTTTTTGGTTCAAATCTTTCAACTTAATGAGGAAAGCAATCAATCAATTTTCGGTGATTTGGGGATTGATCTCCCTTATTGAGGAACACTAATGATAGCCAAGATCGATATCACGTTCAATCTTATTCTAAATTGATTAACATATTCACGGTGCTCTACTTAAATCCCATATATCGTTAGAGGAAAGAAATTTAGCAAGATTATGGCAAAAGGTGGTAAAAACAACGGGATACGCAACAATTAAAAATTTCCACAAAGAGGATCTCATCAATGCAGAGACGCCATGTTATACATGAATAAGATCACTTAGATTGATTATGAGAATTGCAATAGAAGATTCAGGAAATAATTGCCTTGAATGGTCATGGGAAACACTCAACTTCCTAAAGATCTGTTAAGATAATGATCAATCCCTACAAATATTGGAATGTCCAGGCATACAAAGAAAATGGTTGTGTTCAATATTCCCCAAAATATATGCAGTCAAAACATTTTATCAGATGCGATTCCCTCCACGATGTATGTTCAATAAATGGTTATGTAACAACCAATTACAAATATTAGTCCAGTCGTGCATGGATGAATCTTAGGGATATGGACCATGGGAGAGGTGAAAGGAAGATGTTGCAATGCAAGTTGTCTCTCTAGCATGGCATGTGAAACTTTGATTGACCAAAATGTATGTTACTGGGTGAGTTTGTATGCAACTTTTCACTCCATATCGAAAGAATGAAGGTGATGAAAAATTGATTTTGATGGAATAATTGTAGGCTAAGGAGGAAGGCTAGATATGGCATCAAAACTAGAAATGGACCAGACCGGAAGTTAAAAATGAGAAGAGTACAGGCATGACATTGTTCAATCACTTTTATAGCAAAAACGTCACTGTTTCAGTATATGAAATTTCACTATAACAACATGTAAAATTTTCGCTGTAACAACTTGTAAAATTTTCGCTGTAACAACATGTAAAGTTTTTGCTATAACAACATGTAAATTTCATTGTAACTGTGCATAAAATTCAGTGTCTGTTTCAGCATGTAAAGACTCAGCATTTTTTTTTATTATTTCCTAATGCCACTATTTTTGTATTGTTTTCATATCTGCAAATTTAAAAAAACAATTAAGAAAAATGGAACAAATTGCAAACGAAAAACAGATTAGGGCAATTTTTTCATAGTCAACAACCAAAATTATTTCTGAAATCAATTTAGAAATCCTATTTTCTGATCCTCGCAATCGCTCAAAGCGTGGAGGAGAGCATACTTATTCCAAGGAAAAGAAAAAAAACTGAAAATTAAAACCTACCTACTATATACTAATTAGAATTAAAAATTAGTTATGTGTAGGCAAATTTCCAGTGGATCCATTCATGTAATAGTAACAACAATATGTTCAGTGGTAATTTTTCAAATGAATAATGGAAATATTCGAGAGTGAATGAATCTAGTTGTTGTGACTGCAAACTTTCTAAATAAAAATAAAAAAATGGATCTAATCGAGTACTTAACTGGAACCATTGCTCGATATAGCTTTCGTAGGCACGGTTTCCCTCCTTCAGATCATGCTGCAACTCCTCATTGTCCTCCTAGATCTCTAGCTCGCATAATTGTTCTTCATTAAATGTGTAGGATCCCTCGAATATTGATTCCTCGTTCACTGCTGGAGGATTAATTAAGCTCGTGGCTGCTGTCAATATCTCCTCTTCGTGAGAAGAGGAGATCCCCACTTTTGCAAAGATCTGAGTGAGTTGTTCCAAGATTAAACTCATAGTTAAATCATATTGAAAAAACGGGTTCTTACAACACCCAAATCAAAATAAAAAAAAATTGAAAATCACACTTGCTGAAACACCTGAAAACCTCTTCACAGTTGCAAAAATTGAAATTGCAGAAATTAAAAGTCACACTCTGCATGCTTTTTCCCAAATGAGGCTGACGTCTTACCTTAGATTTAGGAATACGTTGGAAGGGAGAACATGAGGAATCTCCACTCAAGTAGTTTCTATGACCCCTTAACAACACATGCAGCCACACTTGCAGGAATTGAAACACTCCATATATTCCCTTACCCATATGTCACCTAAGATTTAGGAGAATGACTAATCACACTTGCATGAAATTTCAAACTAAACTTCAATCCATCGTGCTTCCTCGGAAGCGGTGCCAAAATGTTAGGCGGAAATATTGTCGTTTAATTCCATTGTAGTACTTGCCCAACTATTTAATTTATCAATATGAGGTTCATAGGCTTACAAAGAACACACACTATATATGTAGGATTGAAGGAGAAGTAATCTGATCTAAATTTCTGAAATAAAATTAATCTAGGAAAGCATTGAAAGACTAACTAGGAAAGAAGGAAATTAATCTAGGAAAGCAATACAAAGTGTGAAGAGTTGAATGACAAAAGTCATATGTGAGCTCACACAATAATGCTATCTCAAATTACATTACAAGAATCAAATGAAAAATCATGAAAGCATGAAAAATGAAAGAATACAAATCAAAGCTAAGAATCCCCTTCTAAAACTTCAAGCTAATCTAAGTCTAATTTCTCATCTCTAACTCTCCCTAAATGAAGAGAGAACACTCTCTTTTATACATGAGAGTCTTGAAGATAAGTTAAGAGTCTCATAATTATATATCCACTGTTCTCTCAACCACTTTCCTATTATTACAAGATATGATCCCTTCAAATCCTCCACACATCTCTCACAAATCTTGGATGATTGTCCCAAATATTCTTCAAATATTCAAAGCTTGAAGATGAAATTCGAATTTGAGGTTAGGTGGTAATATTTGACTTTGTTGAAATCTTCAAATATGCATGTGCACATCATAAAACTCATCCAACCTTGAGATATAATGAAAATATGTTAATTTCTAAAATTTAATCACAAATTCACTTATAATACTAAAATGAATATAATGGAAAATAATAAGGAGAAACCCAAATATCATTATGGAAATGGTATGATAAAAGGTTTATTAGGACCATGAAATGTAAGGAATGGTGAAGGGAAAAGAGGATATAAATGTGACGTTTCTGAGTCCTAACACTTTCCTGAGTTGTTGCTACCTTTTCATTGGACCAGTACCTGTATGACTTCAATAATCGTGGGAGATCAAATTGTACTCCATTGTATACAAATATCTTCATATTGATTTTGAGACTAGTTCTACTGGGCCTTGTTCATGATTATGACATCCTTTGGCATGTAACCACATTTGTATTTGCCTATTCATGGCCATTGATAGTTTTTTGGTATATTTTCACATGGATCTGCAATGTAATTCAAATTGGCAGCCATGTATGGAAAGTCAGTACAGATTGTAATGAGCAACTAGTTCTTCCAGCTGGGTCCCCATTACTCCACTTCTGGGTTTTTTATAATGTATTTCGGCCATCGCAGATACTCCTCTGACCTCACACATTAGGGGGCATATGTTATGGTAATATTTTCCTCACCCCATGCAATATTTCACATAACTCCTTTTTCCATTTCCCTATGTAGATTTGAAGTCCCTTTTTGCAAATCCCAAACCTAAAAATATGATTTTTCCACATATACGCACCTTGCCTACTATACAACATATGTATACGTAGGTTGCACCACTACATCCCATGTACATCAAGAAATGTACCAAAAATTGAAAAATAGTGTCGGGTTTCCATGTCACGTCATGAGGTCATTGATACTTGGCCTTCCATATACTAGAAACATTCTGACTCAGCACTTTAGTTCCACTTGAAGGCTATAAATGGGACAAATCCGAGCTATGGAAAGGGGGAGAAATAATTCAACTTTGAGAGAAAATTTACTATGGAGGAATTATTCACTTCACATTGAGTCTGCATCCCTTTATCTTTTAAGTCTGAACACATTGTTCATCCCCCAAACTCTTCCCTTACTGATTGAGAACTTCATTGTATCTCTTACATGAGCTTGCCTTTGGTGGAGGATTGAAATGGTGGAGGCCCAGCTGGAAGAAACTTAGTTTCTCGGTTCCGAACCGTGCCGACACAAAAGTCTGTAACTTATTCAATTCTACTGATTATATCTTAATAGAAATACTCTTTTCTCGTCCAATTAATATCTTGCAAATATTTGAATTATTATTCCATTGGTGTATTTGTTATGAATGTTGATGGATTATGCTATTGAATGTGATAATGCCATATATTATCACCATATTCTTGCGTTTCTTGGTTGTTGAGGACTAGTTGCAGTTATATTGCTTTGGGTCAAGTGCTCAACGATGGACTTCATCAAACGTATGGACGAGGTAGGCCTTTTATCTTGTCTTGCTAGCATATTTGTTTATATATCATACCTGAGAGTAGAGTTGATTTATGAAGTCATTTTTGTCTGTTGTCATTTACCCCTAGCCATAGAGATATTTTCCTCGTAACATTGTTATCCTTTGAAAAAAAAATAATATAGTTGTTTTGTTGTTTTCTTTTCACAAGCATATAATTTTTTTTTTTTTTTTTTTTGTAGTTTCTTAACTGCATTTGCATGTTTGTTTTCTTGTAATAACTTTGGTTGTTTTTATAAAATAAAATAAGCTCTAAACCAAATTTCCTTGATATTGTCTTTCTGAAAAAGGCTTGAGTAGTTTCATTTCATTGGAAACTAAAAAACATCATAGGATAGATTGTGCATAGGATCTTGGTTTTCTTTTTGAAAAGTTTCCATTTTAAAAGTTAAAAGAGCCAAATATTCATTTGTAGGATGTAGCTTGATTTCGTGTGCATTTAAAGCACAATGTTCTAAAAATATCTATATTTCTCCTATTTTTCATCTCTAAAGAACATCATGAGTTTCACTACCGCACCCTCGAGTAATCAAGACACTAAAATTAACACTTAATGTTAAAATCAATTAGACATTTTTTGTTTACAAAGTACACCAATTAGAATAGGCTTTAGGGCCTTGGATTAGGTGTGTAGATGAAACTCTCCAAGACCACTAAACAAAATTAAGAGTCTGATTTAAGGAGTGTTGAAGTCAAGTTCTTGTAAATTAGTTGAGACCCCCATCTCACACAGGGGCTAATCACGAGGTCATGTGAGGAAAGGTAGAGGAGATAACCCCTCCAAAGTCAGAATAAGCATAGTGGGGATCATATTTAAGGTTCATTCTTGGGATTATTATTACTACATTTAACTAGGAATCTTCATGGACCTCAAATCCATTCGGAATCCTCAGTTGTCTTAAATAACATTTTCTTTCGATACCCTTGAAAGGCTTCAAACATAGCTATCATTCTCATACAATCAAATCAACTGTCGAATGTACCCACTTGGTGACTGACTTTGAGATGGAAACCTTGTTTCCTTTTATAGGTACTCACATAGATTATTGTGGGGGGAATACTTCGGTACCTAGGACAAACATTGGACCACGCTTCGTAGAGTATACTCGAAGTGTGTTTCCATGTTTGAGTTACAATTTCACCGATAAGTTTCTCTAGTGTTGGTTGGCATAACTATTATTCCAGCCATTCTATAGCTTTCTTGATTTATCTTTAGGGACTTTTAGTGTGTGATATGTGCTTCTCCCTAGATTTATCTTAGAGTGTCGTTTTATTGTTTCACAAAGTGGATGATCAACAACTCCATCGGTAACGTAGGATTCAGGGCCTCCCTCCAGTAACTGTGGAGCCACCCCTACATCCACTAATGTGAATATTATATCAAGAAGGTTCTTTTGAAGCTACAGGGACATAAGAAATTATTCCCGATCCTGTTCCAAGAGGAGATAATTTTGCATCGGAGGAAGATATCATTTCATACCTCGAAGCTGAAGGATTCAAGCCCTAGAAATCTCTGATAATTGATCTTTCAGGGTCACTTCTTGTTCAAATATCCACTCCTGAGGTGACTACTCTTGTTCGTTGTCTCGTTAGGAAACTGGATATGGAAGCAAATTATACTACCTCTACTAGGATTCCTCATACTCCCATTCCGGCCGTAGGTGGAGGGGGAACTATGCCCCCTCCCCCACCTTCCCCTACAAGGAATACCTCTCGTCAAACAACTACCACTTATGGAAATGGCATAGTCTCTACTATGATTTCATCCATTGTTCATGATTCGACCATACATAATACATATTCTACTCCTTTCACATATGGGATGTTGGGTTTCGACACAAGTTCAATTTTAACCTACTCCACTTTACAGACTACTAGTCTGAGGGAAGGGAGTTCTACTACTCCCGACCATATGGGCTCAATGCTAGTTATATCTTGTTTAGCATAGGGATTTAAAGGTCTCGGTCCTATATGAATCTGGTTGGGTCCATGCCATTCTCTTTATTTGGTGCTTTTGGGAATAATTCCTTCTCATCATCAGATTTTTCGTCAGGGGGAAATCCCTTTCTCAATCAAACCAACACTATGCAAAAATGTGTACCTTCACAAGGAATGATGGAAGGAACCACTTCCTTTCAAGATTTTGGAAATCCTAGGTAGGGTTCTATACCTATACAAGGGATGTTGATTGTGGGAAACCCCTCCTGTGTCTAGTGGAACCCTGGGCAAGGTTCAGTTCCTATACCCCCCTGAAGCCATCAAAGTTGTGATACCCAATTTAGATTTTAACCTTGTTCAATATTTTACTGCAAACAAATTTTCAATAAAAGAATAGAAAATATACAATGGAAAATACACACATTACACAAAGAGTTTTCCCCTAGAAACCCAAACCGAGAAAACCAACATATTCTATATCCATTCATAGTGATACATTGTTTACAATACAATATACATATAGGAACCAACGACATCCAAAACCCTAGCCCAATGACCTAGATCAGTTAACAACCCTAATTCCTTAAACGGAAATAGAAAACCATCAGAAAAAACCATGTGCTGAAAAAACGTTGAACAATGGACATGAAAATCAAGGTGACACAAAAAAAAAGGAAAAAATGTAGCACGTTTCCCTAGTAAAAAAAACTTTCTCCCGGGAGCTGCCCCCAAACCCCCCTACACGTTCAGAGAAACGTAGCTAACACTATAGGTAGTCGTGAAAACAATATAACATATACCAACCAGGGGAAACCTAAAACAAGGATTTTGGAATACCATGCAAGGGGAAATCCCTACTCAAGGTATGTCATCAAACTATTTGAGCTCATCGATGATGCAAACTAGTGTGAAGGTCCCTTACACTAACGAAGGAAACCCTAGTTTTTAGCAGAACCATGGCCAGTAGGAAAACATTTCCTGGAAACCTGGTGCCAACCAATATCTAGGTTCCTCTTTTTATTTAACTTCGCCACAACCCAGGTTTCCGTTTTTGGAAACCCTTCATTTTCCATACTTTTAAAGGTTTTTAAACGACCCTATTTTTCACAATCGACATTGGCCTCCTATTCCAACTACGTTGCCCTCAAATATTCCAAAATTTGAAGGCAAGCCTAGAAAAGATCCAAGCGATCATGTTACATCTTTTCACCTGTGGTGCTCCTCCAATTCATTGAACGGCGCACTCTTATAGGGGGTGTCGTGAAGTGGTATATTGAGCATGATGGCTTGAAGTAATATTAATTTAATGACCTGGCGATAGTTTTCTTGAACCATTTTTAGCTACCGGTGAGATACGATGTCGACACCGAGTTGCTAGACAATTTTGAGAAAACAAAGGTTGTCCATATCTCAGATCATATCCGGGAATGACATCGTCGAAAGAGATTAATTATATTTTGAATATATATTCCAGATATTAAATAGTATGCAGAACAAAATTAATTAGCTAGAAATGGCAGATAAACAACGATATAACCAGAACAACACCACAATAATACCAAAATCATACTAGAATAACACCAGAAAAAGATCTTTGATTACTGAGAGCAATGTTCACTTTCCTCTTCGAGGGGGAAACCTCTAGCAGAGAAGATCTCTAATACAATAATATCCAAGACAAAACTTTTCATACCCTTTACTCCTATTTATACTAAATATGTCTATCAAAAGAATAATCTAGAGGAAGATCCTTCTAGAAGCGGAAGCTTATATTAGGTCTTCTTACATTTGACTAATTATTCTTTATTTCTAAGCCTTATTAATATTGACCTTTATTACATGGAAATATATTGTTCTACCTATGTGAGGGGTTAGGTCCCTAACATGTCCTCCCCCTTAAAAATAACCTTTTCCTCAAGGCTTGAGATGAGGAAATTGTTGTAGAATGGTAGTTGGTTCCCGAGTGGCATCTACCAGAGTTGTATCTTTCCAATGGACTAATAATTCTTGGTGGTTCACTAACGCAGACGACACTCCCACTGGTCTAAAACTTCTTTTGGATGTATCCAAATGTATCCTTCTTTGTCCAACTCAGGAAGGTTGGTTTGAGTTTGGAACTTAGTTCCAATCACCTTCTTTAAGAAGAAAACATGAAAAACATGATGAAGCTTAGAATGAATGGGTAAAGCTAATTGATAGGCCACCTATCCCATACGCTTGAGAACGGTATAAGGGACATAAAATTTGGGCACCAGTTTCTAAAAATGGTTAGCCTTGAGGGAATTTTTCTTGTAAGGTTGTAGTCAAAGAAACACCTGATCTCCTTCGGAAAATTGACGTTCAAAGAGACCTTGATCTGCCTATTGCTTCATGTGATTCTGGGCCATGACCAAATTCTCTTTGAGGGTATGCAAAATAGCCTCTCGAACTTTAAGCATTTGTTCAAACACCTGGACCTTCGAGACACCTGGAAAATATGAGAGAATTGAAGGTGGATTCTGTCCATATACTGCTTCAAAAGGAGTCATGCAAGTAGATATATGGTAAGAAGTGTTGTACCACCATTCATCTAGTGGTAACCATTGAGCCCATTGATTTTTCCTTTTCTATGAAAAACACCTCAAATATGTTTCCAAACACTTGTTGACAACTTCAATTTTACCATTAGTCGGGGGATGATAAGTTGTGCTGAGATGTAATTGGGTGCCATGTATCTTGAAATATTCTTACAAAAAATTGCTAGTGAAAGTTGGGTCAAGATCATAAATAATAGAATGAGGCATGCCATGAAGCTTGAAGACCTAATCCATGAAAAGTTCAGCCACAGTGGAGGCTGTAAATGGGTGTTGAAGAGAAAAAAAATGAGCATACTTGGAAACACGATCAACTACCAACATGATGACTGGTTTATTGCCTGATTTAGGTAAGCCTACAATAAAATCCATAGAGATATCCCACCAAATAGAAGGTGGAATCGAAAGTGCCTATAGTGTTCCAGTAGATTTGACTATTTCTTCCTTGTTGCATTGAAAAATGTCACATTCGGCCACAAAATTGCAAATTTCATGTTTCATACCATCCCACAAAAAATAAAGTTTGAACCGGTCATAGGTTTTAGTAAATCCTGAGGTCCCAGCGGTGGGTGTAGCATGAAGCTCAGAAAGTACCGTGGATTTAAGTTTTGACTGTTTACTTAAATACAAATGACCTCTGTATCAAAGCTCATCATTGATCCAAGAGTACACTGGGGAGACTAGAGAATTGGCCTACAATTGTTGTATCAGATGCGAACTTTTAGGATCATGTAGCCATTCCTGGTGAAAAACTTGGAGTTAATATGGTATAATGAAGGAAAAAGAAAACATGGACCCTTCATCTTCATATTTTCTGGAAAGTGAATGAACAACCACATTATCTTTTCCTTTCTTGTAAATGATCTCATAATCATATCCAAAGGTCTTAGTCACCCATTTTTGTTGCTCTGGGGAGGAAAGGCATTGTTCCAGAAAATACTTAAGGCTTTGATGATATGTCTTAATTTGGAAGTATTTCCCCAATAGATAAGGGAGCCAAAGATCCAAGACATGAAGAATAGCCAACATTTCCTTTTCATAGATTTATTTTCCCAAATGTCCCTCTAACAATTGTTTGTTGGTAAAGGCCAAAGGCCGACCCTCTTGCATAAGGACTGTGCCAATTGATTTCTTGGAAGCATCACATTCTAGGACAAAGGTCTTTGTGAAATCAGTAAGGGCCAGGACTGGAGTGGTGCACATGGCCATATTCAAGGTCTGAAAATCCTAAGAAGCTACTGGAGTCTAAGTGAAAGAATTCTTTTTAAGGAGAGCAGTGAGATGTGCCACACTCTTTCCATAATTCTTAACAAACTTGAAATAATAACCTGTTAAACCCAACAATCCATGCAAGATTTTGAGATTCTTTGGGTGAGGCCAATCTTGCATAGCTTCAATCATTTTAGGATCCACCCTGACATTGGCCTTGCCAACAAGATGACCCAAGTACTTGACTTCTGAGATGCCAAAAGCACATTTATATTGTTTGAGTAAAATTTTGTGCTGAGAGATTATATGGAGAAATCGATCCACATGAGAAAGATGGGTTGTCTAGGATTTACTATAAATGAGGATATCATTAAATAAAAATAATACAAAATGACTGAGAAAAGGACGGAAGACATGATTAGTGAGGCTTTGGAAAGTGGAGGGAGCATTACACAAGCCAAAGAGCATGACCAAAAACTCATAGTGGCCCTCATGAGTTATAAATGTAGTCTTAGGAATGTATACCGCATTCATATGGATCTCGTGGTAGCCAGAACGAATATCAAGTTTAGTAAAGAACTAGGCGCCACTCAATTCATCCAAGAGGTCATCAATGACAGGAATGGGAAATTTGTCTTTAATGGTGAGTTTGTTGAGGGCATAGAAGTCAGGACATATGTGCTAAGAACATTCCTTCTTAAGGACCATGACCACAGGAGAAGAGTAAGGGCTCATACTAGGGTGGATAACACCTGCGTTGAGCAATTCTTGAACAATTTTCTCAATTTTTTTTTTTGGGAAAAGGGATGATGATAGGGATGGATATTGGGAGGAAGGCTTCCTGGGACAAGGGGAATGGAATGATCATGAACACCACGAGAAGGAGGGAGTCCCTGGGGAGTGTAAAAAATCACTTCATGTTTAGAGAGGATGGATTGGAGTTCCTGCAACACAGAGGGTGTCTTAGTGGCTTGTATGACATGGAGTTGGGAAATAATGACAGAATGACATTTTTTGAGTAGATTTTCCATGCGATGGGAACTAATGATCTTCGGGGAACCATCGGTGATGCCTTGGAACTTATATTGTTGTCCCTCATGGTCGAATTGCATGGTTAATTCCTTAAAGTCCATGAGAATGAGACCCAAAGGCCTTAGCCATTATGCACCCAACACAATGTCACAACCACCCACATCGATAGAAAACATATGACATTTCATGTGGTACTCACCAATTTGGAGTCACACATTTTCACATTGCCCTCCACATTTCATGGACCTGCCATTGGATCAAATCATGATTTGAAAATTATTGACAAAGAAGATATAGAAATTAGTTTCTTGGTAAATGTGGTGATGAATAAAATTATGGGTGCTTCGACTATCAACAAGAATGATTACCTTCCTATTCTTAATGTAACCAATTAGCTTGAGGGTTTGGGGAGCAGAGAAGCCAGTGAGACAATTTAGGGAAATGATCGGTTCTACTTCGGGAGGGTTTGAGGGAGGGGTCATGTCACTAGGTTTAGGTGACATAGACACAAGGGGATCCTCAACATCATCTTTTGAAACATCCTCCGATATGGCCATAAAAATATTTTGTTCCTTACACTTGTGCCCAGGAAAATGTTTTTTTCCTTACACTTGTGCCGAGGAAAATATTTGTCATCACAATTATAACAAAGGACTTTTAGTTGTCATTCAACCATTTCGGCCCTGATTAGTTTCTAGATATTTATGGGAGTAGAAGGAGGAGTGGGAGTGATTGGTTTAGTGCGAGGAATAAATGAGGGTTTTCGGTTTTGAGAAGAGACAACTTGTTGTTCTTCCTTACCTTTTTTAGCAGCATCCACCCAACTCTGAGGCTGAGCCATTAGGAAATGGTGTTGGCACAGGGGCAGACCCAGGGTTCAATGCTACAACAGTGCACCAACAAAACCCTAACTACCAACCCTTTCAGCAACACCTGCGAAGAAGATGAAGTCTTAGCCGAGGTATAGGCAGGGGTGGTTGCAGGACTCCAGTGTCTGCAACCTTAGCTAGGGCACAGATATGTGATTACAACACCTTAACAAAGCACTTAGAAGTTACATTTCATTAATATTCAGCCTTATTTTATGGCGCAACTAAACCCTAGCAACAGGTTAGCACAGTATTCACACAGATCCAATATAATCAAGCACTAAGCATACCAACATAGGTCAGATCTAGCATTTATTCACATTATTCAGCACTAAGCCACCATACCAGATTCATCTAACATACATCATAGCACTAATCATTTAACCACATAAAAAAGAGAACAACCATAAAGCACATAACAACCGCAACGCAGGATATACGTGGTTCAACCCTACCCTGGGGCTACATCCACCAACTCTTCTTCTTTATTTATTTATGTCCATATTCTACATGCACAGAGCCATGATATCTTACTCCATAGAGGACAGGAGATATGCACACCTCGCTAGATCCTCCTTCCCGGAAGTACAACACAAGGCCCTCCACAATCTCTTACAACCACTTGCACTTAGCTCTGCAAGTCTCACACAGTACGCACAAATCATCTACAATTACCACTCGCACTCAGCAATTAACTCTTAGCACTTATCATTTATTCTTGCCTCTTATTACATCACCTAGCTATCTATTTATACATTACAAAATGGGCCTAAACATGGGTAAACCCATGGGCTGACATCCCTATTCCCATTACAGAAACCCAAAACCTGAAAAATACCTAAAAAGGGGCCGATATCCCGCGATCTCTACTTTGACTTGTGCTTCATCTTCAATAGCGTGTTGAAGTCCCAAAAGTAGGTCAAACATGACCAAGGATCCTCAAAACTTGGTCAAGGGCCAACAGGCCCCCAACACTCACATGTGACTCGTTTTGAGTCACTCTGGTCTGGGTAGTTGTGCTTTAAAATCCTTGAGCTTGGCTCGAGCTACTTCGACCTGTTGTTGCATCAGGGCCTCTTGCTCGGTGAACTCTTGGATGACTTCTTCATTGACAGGTCCCTCTAAACATTGTTCGACTGTAGAAACTACTTGTTCATACTCTGTGCCTCAGCCTTCAATATCCTCAAACAATTGGCAAGCTTCATCCTGGAGTGGTTGGAGCCTTTGAGTCATTTCCATGACTTTTCTCTGAATGGTGTAGACTTGCAGTTGAGAAGTGTGTTGTTCTTGGGATTGTTTCATCCTTTCAACTGCTGATAGGAGCTTCAGCTGTGCCTGTACTATTTCTTCTTTCTTCTTTGCTTCCTAGAGCTATGTCTCCAGTACCTTCAGCTCAATATCTTCAATGAGTCGCTCATAATTTTGTGCATTGTGAGCACTTAATTGTTTGCATTCCAAAGATAATGCTCTAATCCTCTTGACTACACTCTAGGCAGTGGCTTCTCTTTGATCTTGTACATCCTGAGGGGTAATTGCCACTGTTCATAGCTCGAGGTATGCAATTCTCTATTGAAGCTGTTGGATAGCTTCCGAGAGATGCTTTACTTGATGTTCCACTAGGTCTTCCTCTTTTTTCTCTAAGCCTGTCATAGAGCGAAGTGATTTGTTGACTGCTTCTTTTACTCCCACCTATTCTACGAGAAACTACTCTTTTTCTTGCTATATCTATGCTTTCTCTTCTTCGAACTTAGCTTGGAGGGAAACCTTATCTTGCTGCACAACTCGGTGTTTCTCTATGACTACTTTTTGTACTTGTTTTAGGGCCTCTATGGCCTGTTCAATTTCTTCCTATAGACATCACTCTCTCGGCCATCATATCAATTAAAAATTCCTTGACTGACTTTTCCATAGTGTTGATCTCGTCTGACATGCACGCTCTTGATCGAAAAACTCAAGTGGATGGATGAGTGCTCAAAGCAATAGAATCGACATCAATCTTACTAATCAGAATGCGGTAAAAATGGGTTCTCTTGTTAGCTCTGATACAATTCGCAAAAATTTTCTCGGTGCAACAATCAACGAACTAAGTAAACACAATGTGACAGATCTCTCCAATAGATAAGAATCTTTCCATCAATGTAGTTTTGTTCATTGTGGCACGGTCCCAATGGTCCAATGGTGAGATTTATGGTCATAACTACTGTTCTAACCATTCTAGAATGTCGATCCAACGGTTATAATGCTTCCAACGGTTATATCACGTCACCATGGAGAAGTTCCATAGGGCGTTGTTCTGATATCCCGACAAAGTTCCAATTTTGCAAATCTTCCTTCTGTGAAGTTCCCTCGGGGCCCTTCTGTAACTTTTCAACCTTTTCTCTGTTCTTACTAAGTTTTCTATCCTTCTTCCTGATGATCTTCGTCTCGGTATTTCTTTTCCCATTCTAATTCTTGTCTTCTTTTTGCATAGTAGCTTCGCGCTGTTGAGATTCTTTCATAGGATTAGAGAGTAATACTACTTCTCTATCTGTGGTAGGTGCTCTACTTGTCTGTGAGTCTTCTTGTGTTATTTCAACTTCGTGATCCAATTTTCTAGTTCTCAGTAGCTTTGATCTATTCTCCTGTTCTACAATCAAGTGTGCTATCTTCTTAGTCATGAAATATTTTAATTCCTACTTTTTTTTTTTCTAGGGCCTCCTCTTCTTTTCTTCTGGTCTGATCTTTCTCGATCCAAGTTTTTCCTAATAACATAGTAAATGGAGCGTTGTTCTCAATGAATCTAACAACCTCAAAATCTTCCTTTGTCGAAGCTCCATGAGCACTCATAGATACCTGGGAGAGTCTTCCACATAGGGTTATCAACTTTCCCCTGAATAATCCTATTCCTCCCAGTGAAGGAGTCGTATCAGGCTTTCCTAAATCTTCCCAAGTTCTTTCTGTCATGATATTTACCCGTGTTTCCTCATCCAGAACAAAGTCTATGTCGAAGTCTCCTATTCTTGCCTCTATGCATTCTTTTTCTTTGAAGATCTCTTATAAGTTAATATCTCTGTGATCATTTAGGGTTTCTTTCATTTGCAGCAGTACAGTCTCTGATTCTGTCTGGCGTTCTGCCATGGTCTCAGTTTCATGACCTTCCTTAGGGTTTTCTTGTCTCATATTCATTATGTCAATCTTAGAAATCATTCTAGGGCAATCTAAAACTTCATGGTCCATAGCCTTACAACAAAGACAACTAGGTCTTCTTCCAGGGAATTCCTTAGCAAGATGTCTCGGTCTTCTATAGCTGTAACAAAGGGTTAATCCTCTTTTTTTCTTAAACGATCCCCAACCTTTCCTATGCTGCACATTAGGATCATAGTAGCTAGCCTGCAAAAAATTCTTTCTAGGATCCTGCATCCATTTGTTAGTCTAAACATTCTTTATATGGATAGGAATAACATATCTTTCATTAGTTCTACCATATCTACTCATATCAAACCTTCTTTCTTCTATTTGTGCCCTAGTTTTCATACTAGGATAACATTTATCAAACATACCTAGATTCATATTCTTGAAATAAAAATTTCCACTAATCTTACATTCAACAGACCAAAAAGCTTCCAGATCTAAAAATTTCACTATTCTTACCTTTATCAGAGCACAAATATTCGAGATATTACCTCTTTTCTTTGGATCTCACTTCTCTTCTTAGCACAGATCTTTACAGGTCAAGTAGAATACTGCACACTAAGGAAACAGATCTACGCACAGAGATTTCTTTATTTCCTTCAGTTCCCAACAATCACAGTTTTAGGTCCTAGCAGTGAAACCATTTGTTAGCACAGGGGAAGACCCAAGGTTCAACGCTACAACAATGCACCAACAAAACCCTAACTATCGTCCCTTTTGGCAATACCTGCAAAGAAGATGAAGTCTCACCTGAGGTATAGGCATGGGTGGTTGCAGGACTCCAGTGTCTGCAACCTTAGATGGGACACAGATTTTTTATTACAACAACTTAACAAAGCACTTAGCAGTTACAGTTTGTTAATATTCATCCTTAGTTTACAACGCAGCTAAACCCTAACAACAGGTTAGCACAGTATTCACACAGATCCAATATAATCAAGCACTAAGCATACCAACATAGGTCAGATCTAGCATTTATTCACATTATTCAGCACTAAGCTACCATATCAGATTCATCTAACATACATCAGTGCACTAAGAATTTAACCACATAAACAAGAGATCAGCCATAAAGCACATAACAACCACAATGTAGGATATACGTGGTTTAGCCCCACCCTGGGGCTACATCCACCAAATCTTCTTCTTTATTTATTTTTGTCAATCTTCTACATGCACAGAGCCATGATATCTTACTCTGTAGAGGACAAGAGATCTACACACCTCATCCTCCTTTCCTGAAGTACAACACAAATCCTTCCACAGTCTCTTACAACCACTTGCACTTAGCTCTGCAAGTCTCACACAGTACACACAAAGCATCTACAATTACCACTCGCACTTATCTAATAACACTTATCACTTCTCATTTCTTCTCGCCTCTTCTTACATCACCTAGCTATCTATTTATACATTAAAAAATGGGCCTAAACATGGGTAAACCCATGGGACGACATCCCTATTCCCGTTACATAAGCCCAAAACCCGAAAAAACCCTAAAAATGGGCCGAGATCTCGTGATCTCTGCTTTGACTTGTGCTCCTTCTTCTACATCCTGTCAAAGTCCCAAAATTAGGTCAAACATGTCCAAGGATCCTCAAAACTTGGTCAAGGGCCAACACATGGGAACAAATCTCATCCTTGAGGCCACTGATAAAACATTCTCGGAAAAAATCATCAGACATGCGCTCTGTACGGAAATCCAATCGCTCAAAAGAGGCTATAAAGTCTCCCACTGTGATAGATTGTTTCAACTTTGTCAAACAGACTAAATGGTTGGTGTCAGTTTCAAAGTGTTCATAAATATTTTCCACATAGTGTGTCCAAGCCACATACGCTTGGTGGACATTTTTTCTCCATTGCCACCATTTCCAACATTCTTGATTTAGGTGGAGAAAACCATACCGGAGTTTTTCCAACTCATCCATAATTCCATACGAAGATAAACAATGTTCCTTTTGATTTACCCATCTAGTGGGATCCGAGCCATCAAATTTGGTCACATCCACACGTGGAAGGCGTAGGTCACACTGAAAGTGACGGGGCTAAAAATTATGGGAATGAGAGGATGTTTCAGCTTCGGTTTGAAAACGTGGGTCAGATGAGGGAAGATTTGCAGGGATATGCAGCTTGACACAAATCATTGTAGTGAAGGATTCAAGTTTGGTAGAAAGGTATTTTTTGAGGTATTGTTTGAGGTCCTCTATTTTGGCATTGATGGAGCAATGCATGTTTTTGTTGATGGTGGCAATATTGGAACTGAGTTGTCTCACTTCTTGTTAGGTTTTTGTGAAATTAGAGTGCAAGGCATTGAAGCGAGCTTCCAAGTCTTGGATACGGGTATGGGCCATGATGAAGAGGGAACACGAAAAGGGGAGGTTGGGACCACACATAAAATGGGTTATGGGTGAAGTGTATCACAATGATCAGGGAAATGAGTTGAATCCAATGGGGTAAAGCCTAAATAAGGGTGTTGGAATGGGGTTGGGTCCATGAGAAAATAATAATAATAATAATAGTTTGCTGAAAAATGATAAATATGACTGCGATAAGGGAGAAGAGAGAAATCTAATGGGATAAGTCTCAAATAATGGTGCCAACAGGATCCATAATCTTTTTATTTTTTTTTATTTTTTACTCATATTGAGTTATACTCTGATCTGAACAATACTGCAGTGATGAAATGCCCAAATGCTTAACAGGAAGAAATGTGTAGTAATTTTGCAACCCAAATGCAGAAGACATGGTTGCACAGCAATAGATCGTGTACGTTTTGGGTTTTTTTTTGTCCCAAGGGTTAGGGTATTCAAGGGTTCTACAGACAAGGGTTTGCCCTATGCTATACCTCTCTAATATACGTGTGGGGTCCAACTGTAGTACTCGGCCAAATATCTCAGGGCACCAACTAAGGAGGCTAGACTATGCTCTTAGCCATACTACCCGACTACCTAGTTACTAGAGAGTATCTTCCCGAGTGTTTTTCTCGGTGGCACTATAACAGTCAAGTGGCTGATCGGTTTATCTATGGAGGGATTTAGGAGATCTAGGCCAATCCGTATACAGGTGTTGTCTGATGTGATACCACTCAAAGGCCTACCAACATGGGTTACAAGGGTAGCCAAAAGATGTGTTCTTAAGTACCACTTGTATTTCTTGCATGTATGAATCCCCCATCATGGGTTTATGAGAATAATGACAGATCTCTGTAGCTCAAAGACGTCGAAACACGTCTCTACCCTGAAAAAAAAAAATTAACCCACAATTTTTTTTTGCCGAGGAAGGTGCTCTGATACCACTTGTAATATTCCAGATATAAATAGTATGCAGAACATAATTAATTATCTAGAAATGGAAGATAAACAATGAGATAACCAAAAAAACACCACAATAATACCAAAATAATACTATAATAACACTAGAAAGAGCACTTTGATTAATGAGAGCAATGTTCACTTTCCTCTTCGAGGAGGCAACCTCCAGCAAAGAAGATCTCTATTACAATAATATCCAAGACAAAAATTCTCATACACTCTACTCCTATTTATACTAAATATGTCTATCAAAAGAACAATCTAGAGGAAGATCCTTCTAGAAGCAAAATCTTCTATTAGGTCTTCTTACATTTGACTTATTCTTCCTTATTTCTAGGCCTTATTAATATTGACATTTATTACATCGAAATATATTATTCTACCTACGTGAGGGGTTAGGTCCCTAAGAGTAAAGGTCCCTCCTGCATTTTTTTTCAAGTGGTTCCTAAAGTATTTGGTGCCTTGTGTTTCCAAAGACGTCACAACTTCCAGAATGTTTCTCAGGAAGAGGCTATAATGAAGAATCAACAATTGGAGTTGATCTATTTGCAATCCGACATGCTTTGTGAGATTCTTCTTGATGCACAATGGTCAAACTTTGACTTTACCAAAACAAAGTCTGGGCCTCATGTCGATGGTATTGTGGGCTCAACACAAAGCAATCCCACATATTAGTTATCCAACCAAATGCAACAATTGTCGCTACAAAAGACTATGGCCAGCTATACTTCTATTACGACTTCCCTCACCACCCACACGTCAAAAGTACACACTATGCAAATGAAAAACCCCAAGGATAACCAGTTTTCTGAGGGGAAAAGAAAGGGAAATGGAAAGAAGGGTAAAGGGGGTAATGATAAAAATGTTGCTAACAATGTTGGTGAGGGAAAAAATGAAAAGAAGAAGGTTAAGTTTCCGTGTAAGATTTGAAAATACAATCACTTGAATCATCAATGCCCTCATATGGAGGAAGCCTAGAAGATTTTGGCACAACAACAACATGTTCTGTTAACTAACCCTTTCCTTTGAGAGAAAAATATGGCACAAGCTTCCTCATCCACAAACTTGCCTAGGGGAAATCAATGTACCCCGACTCTTAATGCTAACACTCGATACGTAAATTTGTACATGATGGGAGCAGATGCTCATCTTCAGACCAAGGCCTGTGATTATAGAATGCCTGAATCCATTGAGAAAGGAAATGAACTCTTGACCTATTTCCTCCTATTCACATTGATAAGACAATGGGAGAAATAGTGACTCCCATTCCCAAAGGTGCATTTAAGAAAGATTCTCATAATACAAATGCAAGGGCTTCTTAGAACTACTTTGTCATTGAAGATATTGAGTAAACTCAGTGCAATTTCTTCTCTAGAAGATTCATACCTTATTCCAAAAATTGACTCTGATGTGGACAAAGGAATACTTGTTGGTTACTCAAGTACAAGGAAAGCATACAAGTGTTACAATCTAAGATTAAACAAAGTTGTAGAATGCATCAATGTAAGAATTGATGAAACAGGCAGACCAGAATCAAAGGAAGAAGAAAAAAAATCAATGGAACAACTTTTCGAATAAGAAGATGAAAAAGAAGTAGAATAGGAAGATGAATATGAAGAGAATCTGACAGAAGAAGAAGAGAAAGTTTGGCAAGTATCTCCAAATACACCTAGCAAACGAGTACAAAAGAATCATCCCTCAGATCAGATTATTGGAAACAAAGATGCAGGAGTTGAGACTAGAAGAAAAATTTGTTGACTAGAACAAAAACACCTAGCACTCTTATCTACAATTGAACAAAAATGTTTTTAAGAATCCAGCAAGGATGAATTTCTGAGAGGTTCCAAGTAGTGACACCTGGAGGAATTGCACAAAATGGCATACCTTGCTGAATTATGGCTAAGTCTAGAGAGCGACCTTGTAGAGAGTTCCTTGCATGAAATATTTGTTGAATTGTTCTAAAATTGTTACAAAACATACTAGAGTCTATACCCTACCCAACACATTTTGTCTCACTGATTTTGGATCTTTTATGAATAAGTTATGACATTTTTACTTGAAACACTCATTTTTGACTAGTTTCAGGACTAGCCGCAAACCTTATTTTCCACGGAGTGTAACTCCCAAAATAAAATGACCCACAAGATAAAGTTTTTGTTATCACTCCAAGAAACCATTTGTGGTTGCAGACCAAAGGTGCTTGGTAACTTAAGAAATAAATGTTTTTTATTTTTATTTTGTGAATGTGGATCAATGGGACAACTCAATTCATCTTATAGCATTCAAACATGGAAATGATAAACAAATAGACAGTGCTCTCAAAGATTGATTAATCAGCAGATAACTTTAAAATGGGTGAAGAACAGATTGTAACTAAACCAGTACAATGTAGGGTCTAAGAGACAATCAAGAAACCTATTATCAGGCTATGAGCTAAACAATGGGATAACAGCCATTCAAAGCTTGACAACACAGATAATAGTGCATAAAGAAAGATGGAAAGATGACAATCAAAATTGAAAGGAACCTGTGATCTGTATTAACATAAAAAGTCTAAGTACAATAGCAGATTACTCTATCCAAAAATCGAACCATTGTCTGATATCAAAACAGGCATTTATAGCCCTTACAAACAGTTACACAGATCCTAAAAACATGGATCTGCTATTAAATAAAAACAATTCTATTATATTTAAACAAATTTGAAATTAAAGTCTTCAACAACTGAACTGAGTGGTCGAACTGTCTTCAGTCTCCAAAATCGCCATTTGCCTCCTCCATCTTTCAGCACCTGCAATGTGGTGAAGTAACATGACACTTGTATATGACTGTTCAATTTTCCAATATTCATGGCTGAGTTTTTAGGAAATGGCTTTGAATGTATAACCAAAATCCCTCGAATCTCTGAGGTTGAACTCTTGCATGCGATTTAATAATCTACTAATACATTGGCATATCTTCAAAACATGTTTGAAATAAATTGTTGCGTTTTCGGCCTCAAAACTCGCTTGCCCATCTTTCAACAGCGCAACCATTTGATTTTTTCATGAGTTAGCTGTTGAAAGCTATCGCTTTCCATAGCTAATGGGTAATGAAATAGTAGCCTGGCGCTGTTGAAAGCCCCGATAGTGCACAAAAAGAGTTTTCACTTTCGAAATTGATTTCAAACCAAAATCAGTGGGCATCCGACTTCTCACCTTGCATATTGACGACAACTTGAGCAAGAACTTTCAAGTCTGGGTGAGATCTCTGTTTCAATTTTTTCTTCAACCTCCTGATTTGCCTTTTGAGGCGCTTGGTAAGACACCGCAGGTTGTTGTAATTTTTGATGAGTTTTGTCTTCCTCTTTTTCTCTCTGACACTCTCCTTGGCCAATCTTTCAAACGCTGTATTTGTCTTGGCAAAGTTATCAGATAATTTTTTATATCTATCCTTAATCACCC
>JASDQU010682583.1:31018-46154 GCA_032191745.1 Picea mariana | reverse complement strand
TTGGTCTTAAAGGGACGAATCCAAGCAAGGCCAAGTGGATTGAGGTTGGAAGGGTGAGGGAACTTTACCCTCATCTTCACATAGACTGAGATAGTCTTTTGGAGGTCCAAAAGCTTCCCGATGGGGAGGTTTGATCAGGGGATCAAATTTTGCTCAATTTTCAAAGTGCTCGGAATGTGATGAAAATAGTGCCATTGCTTCCATCTCGTCTTCCTGATTCCGACGGTATATTTACTTTCTCAAATGGAGTCTGTATGGAGAAGATATCGCGATCTGTTCGCCAAGCCAAATAGGCAAAATTTTTGGATGCTGACTGTACCTATCCGTACAGTCCGTACGGTGACGTGGCAGGACCGTACAGGTCGTACGGTGATGACGTGGTAGATGGTTATTGGTTGGTTGCTGGTGTATTGGATGGTGCCACATGTCCGGTTGGTGGCAAGTTATATGAGGACATGTGGCCCAATCTCTGGGCGCACGTGTCCCCTCATCATTTGTTTATATGGTTGTATAAAACTGTATGGGGAGTCTGCAGGGTTCGACCCCGGGACCTCCCCCAACGTTAAACACTTCATAACTCTCCGCTAGCCAAAGTTCTGCCATTTGTGCCTTGTTAACTATACCACAAAGTATATATTTATGTTTGAAAGTTATGCCAATGGGAAAGGGGGGTCGGGTCGAGGCTTAGCCCCGACCCGTGGACGTATTACAACGCATATGACCCACATATTTATGTATTGGCCCGAATGTTTTGGCGCGTGCGCATTCCATTTATATATTATATTGTATTGCAATATATTGCAATTGCAATGTATTTGTTATATATGTTATGTGTATGCGTGGGGTTTGAAACCACAACCCGCGTGTTAAATGTTGGCGCGGGAATACAATGGAAAATGCATGGTTTTAAACGGTTTAACCACCATTTCGCCCAGTGCAAGGTCCTATGCGCCATGTGCCCAAGAGCCGAGGTGGTTAGGGGCTAGCGCACCCTTAACCGTCCTACGGTTTGTACCAATGCGTGGTTGCATACGGGACTGAGTTTTTATGCTTAAATAAGCATGTGAGCCAGGTTTGCTAAGGAGGGGTGTGATTTGTAGAACCAGAGACAACAAAGTTGAAGAGGGAGACTTCAAGGAGGCTAACTTCTTCATTTTTCGACCGAATGAGGTGCCGAAAGAGCCCAGACAGGGGTTTTGGGACGCTGGGAAGCCATTGGAGTAGTCGGTTTGTCATTTTGAGCATTGTAAGGCATGTTTTTGAGCACTTTGAGCAATTTAATAATAATGATCCATTGGAAGCTGGACCAGGAGATGTAGCCCGGAGAGGGGTGAACTCCTTTATCAAGTTGTTGTGTTTATGTGCTGATGTTCATTGTTTATGTTGTTGTCTATGTGTATTTCGCATAAGTAATCCTTAATTTATGTGTTGCAAACTGATCATGTTGCTTTAAACACATAACATTTCACTTGCAATAATTATTCAAGTTTTTCAAGTCTTCTTCAATTTTTAGATCAGTCGCACCCTACTTGTGTGAACCAGAGCGACGACGTCGCACTATGTTTTTCCCTTTTCCTGCGATGATCCTTGAGTGACAGTCCAATTTTTCCCCTTTCCCAGATTTGTTATTACTTCTTGGGGTGAATTTTTAGTCTTGGTGAATGATTAATTGCAACCTAGTTTGAATCTTTTAGCCTGGATTTGATTGTTTCTCAAGTGTTGAGAGTATTTTTCATAAGCTTCATAAGTTTTATCTTTTACTTCTTATTGAAAGGGTATAATCTCAAGGTTTCATCCATGAGTTCTTTCTAGATAAGTTGTTATTGATATTTTGCGAGTTTTGGATTGTTCTTGATTGGAAAACAATTTTTGTTTTCATTAGACAAATAAGTTTTCTTACTTTTCATTTTTTGCATTATGAGTTTAGTTTGGGAAATAGTGTTGTGAGTGCATTGATCTTCTTCGACAACTCTTTCTTTTTTAATTAGATCTCTGTTTTTATTTGAAAAGAAAAGGATTGAAGTTTGTTCTTCTATTGCTAGTCTTTAAAATAAATCTTTGCATTCAAATATTTGTTGAAAAAGAGAAAATTGGAAAATTTAGTAGCTTTGATTGTTTGGAATCAATATCATTCAAAGATTCAAGAATTGTTCTTTGTAACTTTTTGTATTCTAGAAAGACAAACCTTCTCCCTTATGTAATTAGATTTCATCGAACGAAAATATTGCATCTCATCTCTCTTTGCATTTTGTTGGGTCAAGGTCAAATACTTCATCAATTTCATCTATGTTTCCCTTTTTTAGTAAGCAACAACCATTAAAATTCAACTTAATTTTAAAATCTATCAAGAAACTTTTATTTTCTATAACTGTTATACACCAACATTAGCTAGGATGGCACTTTGGAATAGGTTGTGAGGAACACTCTCCAAAGCATCAAAACACACAATAGTATCTTGTGATAAGATGATTTAAATCCACTTGATACATTTTGTCTTGGGAAACCCTTCTAACACAAGATTCAATCACGAGGTCTTATTAGGTCTGAGAGAGTTACTCACCCTTCTCTATTGGTCTTAGTGTAGAGATTGTGCATATTATTGGTGGTCACTTGAGAAGAAAATCATGTGCGGACCTTCTCAAGGATATTTCTATCTTAGATACCCTGCCCTTGCACATGGATCAGACTGTCAAATGCTTCCCCGGGCATCATTGTCGTAATTAGTAACCTTAGTGGCCTATCTCTTTAGAGTATTTACACGAGGTGAATGTGGAGGGGCAAGTCTTCACGGTACCTGGAATCAACATTGTCCAAACTCACTCGGGCTCCTTGGAGGGTATACCCACGATTATGTGTGGGAGCTTGCACCAGGGTGTAAGTCCATTAAGCAGGTCATCAACGTAACTTTTCCACCTAATTTATCCCAACCCCTTCTTGTCTTGATTTCACGCTATTGGATTTCATCGCTAATTAGTGACTTCAAAATAAGAAGGTTTGTTTGCATGTTTGATATCTAGATTTTATTAGTGAGTGTTGTTTGTTTCTCTAGTTGGCCATAGATTTCTTTCATTCTTTATTTGGTGCAACCAACATCGTCCCTCTCCATTCATGTAGGATGCAAGGTTTAGCTCCAGAAGAGATGGAAGAATACGCTCCTTTTCTTCCTAATTCACCAGAGGGTCCTTCTCTTGAAAGAGAAATCAATAACGACGTGTCCTATGATATTGGAAGTTCTACTCCATTGGTAGAATCAACACTTCATGTAAATCCATTATTGAGTGTTATACAAGATCCACTTTTTCTCTAAATAAACTCGTCGGGAGACGTTGTTGCTGAAGACTATACTAGAATACTTATTGGACCTTACACAGATTCTGGTGTAGACGATCGACTCTTTCAGAGTGAATCGTTTAGAACACCGGTTCATACTGCTGGAATTTTTAATCCTAGCTCATTCCTCATCCGTTCTTTTTGGAGGACCTCCTCGGGACACAATATTTTTGATAAACTAGGAATGATCCCAAATCAACCTATACAGTCGTGACTTCCACTGCTTATACAGTACCTTTACATCATTTTACTGGCATGACTAGTAATGTTGTTATGGTTTCATACTAGTTGTTGGTTGGTTCTCATACAATCCTTCCTCTTGAGCTCACTAGCTCTACCAAGGTCCCATGTTACACTTGTTTATGTCGGAAGTCCAGTCATAAATTAATCTCCTATTGGAATGCCACTTTAGCTTATATTAATTCCATCACTTCCACCTGGGTATAATTCTCTTCAAAGTTCTATTGTTAATATTGCACATAGTCCATCCGGAGGGCCTAATCTTTTTTCTCCACCTGGGTATCATGTTGCTAGCGGTTTTCTTCCCACACCTACCCAGGTTCTCTCTGGAGGGCCTATAATTCCTCCTCCACCTCCACGTGGAGGATCTAATTGTCATGGCCCAAGTAGCTCCAATCAAGTTGGAGGCACCAGTCATTCTGTCACTTCTGGTTTTCAAATTCTTGTTGGAGGCCAACCTCAAGTTGGGGGGGCAACCCCAAGTTGGGGGTCATAACCTAGTGTATGGGAAATATATACCTAGATTACAATCTCAACCTTGGAATTTTCCTTTCCAAGGAAATCAAAAATCGCCTCGGGGGAAAGATCCTCAAGAAAAATTATTTTGTACCTCCTAATCCCGGGAAACCATATTTAGGCTCTATAAATCCTACCTAGGGTCAAGCTTTTTGGTCTAATGTTCCTTTCCAAGGTAGCATACCCAATCAACCAACACATGTTGGATACTTGACTCAAAACCATTCACAACCAAATTTGACAGGACCCTATAACTATATATAGATTTCTTATGGTCCTACTGGTATACCTACGGGATTACCTCCTCAAAATTATCAGTTTCCTCAAGTGAACAGACAGTTGTTGTTTCTAGCTACTTTGGATTTACCAGATTTATCTAGGATTTTGAATGATCCTATTTTTCATTCTCCTTATTGGTCGGTCATACCTGCCAAGTTACCATCCGACATTCCTAAGTTTGATGGTCGATCGGGAGAATACCCAAATAATTACATCATGAAATTTCATATTTGGTGTTCATCCAACTCCTTGATGGATGACTCCATTTGATTATGTCTTTTCCAACTAACTCTTACGGTTTCAGCATCCAAATGGTATATTGAATTTCCATGAGGATTATTCAATGATTTCAACACCTTAACTATGGATTTTTTAATGCATTGCCAGTTGCCGATACGATATGAGACAGGAACCGAAATTTTGAGTTCATTTAAACAATCCTCTTCTACTCATATTTTAGATCATATTCGTGAGTGGAGGAGGAGAAGACGATTAATAAACATTCACCTTCCTGATCAATTGTTGGCTTAGTGGTTTACCAAATCACTCATCGGTCCTATATCTCATGATGTTTCCATGGGCAGTGTCATCACTGAAGAGCAGGCGATTAGTTGTTCTCAATACTTAGATCTCATTTATTCACAAATGGGCACGTTATATGACTTGATCCCTGATGCTCCTTGCTCGTCTACAAATCCAACCACAATGCCTCCAGTAGCTTCCCATGTTGTTAATGGTGTGATTAAAAATTTTCATGCTGAGACTCAGTCCAAACAAGTGAGTCATTCCAATCACAAATCTACTACTGCTAATGTACAAAATGTTTCTCCTCCAACTCCCTCTCCCAGTAAAACCTTTGAGGTCAATACAATTCAATCTGCACCTACCGGTAAAAATCAAAATAAAAAGAAAGGGAAGGGTAAGAATAAATAGGATAAAAATAATAATCAACAATCTGATAAAACCAAGACTCATCCTGCTCATGATAAAGAAAAGTGAAAACCTTGTTATCCTTGTATTATATGTGGTGAGGATCATTATACGAAACAATGTCCAAGACATGTTGAAGTTACTAAATTCCTGCAAGGGACCGGGACACCTCCTACACCTGTCGTTTTGTCACAACCTTTTCCTTCTCAACAGCAAGACCAATTGGTTATTCATGACCAACCTTCTCCCTCTACCACATCTTATGTACTTACATGTATTGGTTACTCCAAGAAGAACAAATTTGTAGTCACTACTTGAACCAAAGATTATTTCCTTCCAAAGAGAAATTTGATGATTCACCACCTCCGTTGGTTCAACCTCCTCCATCGACTTCACCTCCCAATGGTCCTCTTCATATTGATCGACTGAGTCTAGATATAGTTCTTCATCTGCCTCCTAAGGGAATCATTCATAAGTCGTCATTTAACCCCCATGCACGTGCCTCTCAAAACTACAGTATTGTACAGATCTTGCACAGACACCTTCTGTGATGTCGACTCTTGAAGTCCTTCAAAGTTTTCCTACACAATGGAAGGCGATGTTAAAGGATATTTGTGGAATTGATCCTATCGATACAAACTTGATAATATTTGACTTGGAAGATCACATTCCAAGGCTCCCTCATCAATTAGCGTTTCAAATACAAGTCATTGTGGAAAATAAGAAAATTTTTCAAACTGTTGTTGATGAAGGAGCTTTGACTTGTGTCATGTCCGTTACTTGTTGTAAATCCATTGGCTCTCATGCCCTTACCGAGTCACACAATACTTTAAAATTTTTTAATGGTACATGGTTTAAACCTTATGGTATTCTTCCTTTGTTATCTATTGCATTAGAAGGAAAAGCGATTACTATTGAGGTTGAGGTGTTTTATGCACCTCTCGATTACAACCTTCTACTTGGTCGTAGTTGGATTTATTCTATGCACACAGCTGTTTCTACTCTTTTTTCGTGTGATATGTTTCCCTCACAAAGGAAAATTCGTTACCGTAGATCATCTCTCCTTTTTTAGTTTCTATTCACACACTAGTAACGTTCCATTTATAGAGAAAACACCTCTTGGTTATGAGAATGTTGGTGTGGGTATTTTAAAGGACTAATCGTTAATGGGTACTTTCCCCATTCCACCACCCGATGTTCCTCCTCCTTTTATCTCTTCTATTAACATTATTTCGACCATTGTTGGCAAAACCCCTGAGTCTTATGACCCTTGGATAGTACCTATATTGGATGATTGTCTTTGTTATGATGACATAATGCCTTTAAGTACAGTAGAATTGGATTATCAAGATATTCAATCGACAACTCCTTCTCCTCGTTCTCTCTTAGATACATCTCCTGATATGTTTCATGGTATTTAACACCGATGATATGATCATGATAGTTATGTCCACAGAAGACACCCCATGGGATGATAGGCATCATCATTCTATTCTCTTCATGGAACCCAAGACTATCGAGAGCTACCAACGGATTTTGAATCTGTCTAGTATTGTTACTATTCCCCCTGTTCCTGAACCAACACATGATGTTTTGTACGAAGGGAAATTGAGAAATATTTCACCCATTATCCCTCTAGATATTTTGATTAAGTTTGGAATAGTGGAAAACGTTCATATCAATGCCTCATGTTCTCCTCATGAGATCTTAATCTACAAGACCCTTTTCCAAGAATTCAGTGGCGTTTTTGCATGGAGTTACGAAGAGATGCATGGAATTGACCTAGATATTGTTGTACATGAAATTAAAATGTACCCATATGTTAAAACCGTTCGACAGAGACTTCACCTAATCCATCCACGCAAAGTTTTTTCTATTAAACTCGAAGTTGAGAAACTTCTTAAAGTCGGTTTTATCTACCCTGTAGCGTTGACTGATTGGGTGTCCAATCTTGTTCCAATTACGAAGAAACAAGGCAGGATCCGTGTTTGTGTTAATTATAGGGATATCAACAAGGCTTGTCCCAAAGATAATTATCCAACCCCTTTCATTGACCAAATCATTGACGATTGTGTCGAGAGTGAAATTTTCTCTTTAATGGATGGATTCTCCGGCTATAATCAAATCAATATTTTACCCGCAGATCAACATAAGATGACTTTTATTTTCCCTTGGGGAACCTTCGCGTACCGTAAACTCCCTTTTGGTCTCAAGAATGTTGGTGCGAATTTTCAACGCACTATGTATTATTCCTTTCATGATATTAAGAAAATTGTACAACCATACCTAGATGACTTACCGGCACATTCCATGCATCGCCAAGATCAATTGGCACACTTATGATCCATTTTCCTATGTTGTCAATATTATCTCATACGATTGAATCCACATAAAAAACATTTTTGTCTTGATTCTAGATGACTTCTTGGATTTATCGTTTCTACACATGGGATTAGGGTGGATCCTAAAGGTTGAAGCTATTCTCAATTTTCCTCCTCCTTCTACCTTACGCCAACTCCCAATTTTGCAAGGGAAGGAAAACTTTTTACGTCGATTCATTCCCAATTATTCCAAACTAACGAAAGGTTTCACTCGACTTCTTAAGAAGGGTCACGATTTTGTATGGGAAGACACTGCCAACAAATCCTTTGAAGCTTTGAAAATTCCCTTAAACTGTACACCACTCTTATTTCCCCCCGATTATAGTCGAGGTTATTTTTTATACTTGGTTGCTTCGGACTCTACCATAGCTATGGTTCTAGTCCAAAGGGATGATTCACATGATGAAAATGTTACTTATTATTTGATTCGGAGTCTCACGACCACCGAAACCAAATATATGCATGTGGAGAAACTGGCCTTGGCGGTTGTTCAGGTTGTTCAACATTTTCGTCATTATATTTTATTGCACAAAACCACCATCATTTTCAATTGCAACCCTATGCTACATATCCTTACACGAAAATTGTTGGGGGGAAAATACTCCAATTGGATAGTGATTCTCCATGATTTTGATTTGCATTTTGAGAGAGCCAAGTCAAATAAATCTTTGGTTTTTTCTGAATTGATATGTGACCTTCCCCCCATTGAGATAGAAACTGTGGCAGAGGATTCCTTTCCTGATGAGTCTCTCTTTCTGATCAGTTCAGATGACATATGGTATGGAGACATTAACAATTATCTCCAAACCCAAACTTTTCGGCATGATCTTTCTCATGTAGATCGTCGTCGTATTTGGTATCAAGCTCGTCAATACATTATCCTTGACAATACCCTTTATCGTCGTGGTATTGATTATGTATTTCAACAATGTCTAACCTATGATGAATCTGAGAAAGTTTTAAATTACTGTCATTCTAGAGCATGTGGCGGTCATATGTATGGGTATGCCACTGCCCAAAATATCTTATAAGATGGTTACTTCTGGCCTTCATTGTTTAAGTATTGCATTACTATCGTTCAGAAGTGCAACGATTGTCAAATGTATAATAATAAGATATGATCACATCCTGCTCCTCTTTACCCTGTAGTTTTCAATGGTCCATTCGCTAAATGGGGAATTGATTTCATGACATGTAACCCTCACTCGACCGGGGGGCATGGATACATTATCGTAGTTGTGGATTATTTCACTAAATGGACTGAGGCGATGCCTACATTTGATAATACCGGAAAAACTGCAGCGTTGTTATTATTCAATCATATTGTTACTAGTTTTGGTGTCCCTCAAGCCATCGTCATTGACCATGGTATCCATTTTTGCAATTTCATGATGTATGAACTTACCGATAAGTTCGATCTTCGACATGAAAACTAAACCCCTTATTATCCACAGGCCAATGGCCATGTGGAAGAAATCAACAAAGTTCTAACTACTATGCTTCAACAAATGGTAGGAATTCACAATTCAAGATGGAACACAATGCTCTTCTTGTCATTATGGGCCTATCAGACGTCCATTAAATCTGCCACAGGGTTAACACCTTTCTAGTTAGTATATGGTATCAAAGATATTCTGTCAATTGAATGTGAAATCCCATATTTGAAACTAGTTGTAGAAATTCTCCCTAACACCTCAGTCAAAGAAGAACATCTCTTGTATTTGATGCAATTAGNAAAAAAAAATCAAAGCTCAATACGACAAGCATGTCAAACCACGGTTTTTCTTTTTAGGGTGATTTAGTTCTCCTTTATGAACAATATCGTGACTTATTAGGGGTCAGTAAATTCGATCCCATGTGGCATGTCTGTATATCGTTAAACGAGTGTTAGAGAAAGGGGCTTATGAGCTGGTAGATTATGATGGAATTCCTTTGGGTGAACCCAGAAATGGGATTTACTTGAATAAGTACTATGCTTAAAATATTGTTTGCATGAGTGCTTTGTATTTTAGTGTATCATACTCTAGTGTGATTTTTTCATTTCTTTTTCTGCCTTTAAGATACGTACCTTGCCTTGTGTTTGGTTTCCAGATGTTGGTGTCCTTGCTACCCTATATCATCTTTGCTGATGGTGCTAGTCGCAGTACTCAAAACCTAACGTCTATTGCATGGGAAATCTATGCACCTGTAGATGAGTTGATCAGTCTACACGGTGTTTTCCTTGGTTGTGCAACTAATAATATCACTGAATACTTTGCAGTTATCGAGTTATTAATTGACGCCATTTCATTTAGCATCTATCATCTTATTGTACGTCTTGATTCGCAACTAGTGGTACTACAATTGAGTAACATTTATTCCATCCGAAGTCCTACATTGTTACGGGTATACTTGAGAATTCGCCTCTTGGAAACACATTTTGATTATATTGAGTATCAACATATTCCTATATGTATAAACAAATTAATATATGCATTGGCTAATTATGTTTTAGACAGACATTTGCACCATTTATAAATACAAACACACATTTAAAATACAAGTAAGTGGGTAGGAACTTTATATTAATACGTCAAAAGTTACAAAAAAGTGTTTGTCCTGAGACGAAATGTCAAAATGGTGAAGCTCATGGCTTCATATACATAATAATCAAGGATGTTTCTCTCTATAACAAATGATTTCCCGTGCTACTCGATGGAGCAGTCGACCAATGGATGTTGATACGCCAACTGAATGGCGTTGGTAGCGACGAGGTAACTCATTCATGGTCAATCCCTAAAGGTTCTGTTCGATCTCCTTGAGATCCTCAGCAACCACCCCTTAACCCACCACTGCGCCTATCTCTCCATGTCTCTGAATAGGAGATGATCCTGGAGGACATAAAAGGTGCCATGTCTGTATTGTTGAGAGCACTTGATTATTCTCAGATAAATAACAAAAACATTTTATAATTAAAATACCAAAAAAACATATAATGAAAATATTCTTCTTACCTATATCTCCCCACTAAGAACCCTCAGGTAATTCCAAGTTGATTTCTCCCTGAAAGTTAGTCACAACATATGCATAGTCCTCAACCATAACTAGTTGATCCCTCATCCATTGGAAGAAAGCTTGGTCGTATGTGACGATTGGCACACCTCCATGAAGAGCCATCAAATCTACCCATATTTTCATTCGAGGATATTGTGGAGCAGGTATTCCCCATTCCACATGATGTAGGTGCAAAACAGGGACCCTCTCTAGGAAGAAGGATACAAAAATAGATCCATAACCGAATTGTTTCAATCGACCGTTCCTACACTTTATCAATTGTTTCTTCATGTTCTTCAGAAGACCCTCGCACCAATTGAAAACTTGCTCCATACACTCTATAGCATACTAAAAATGGCTTTGTAAATCCATGTGAGGCACTACACTCCCTACCATCCGAGTGATAGTGTAAAGGATAGTTCTCAAAGGAAAATCTCAAACATCCTTTATGGCAACTTTTCCACTATGCTTCTTTGTACCTGGTACACTATGATGTGCAACGTAATAGTCCATGGGTTCACCACTGTCTATGTTTCTCGATAGTGACACCTGGGAGCCTCTACAAGATATCCCAGTCAAGAAGTAAATTCCATTAATCTCTAAAGTGAGTGTATGTACACCCACATGAAAATCTTGTTCATTGGCATCCCACATGTGGACTAAATACTCCAATAGTCTCAATTGGGCTCTCATGCCCTGAACTTTGAAAACTTTGAGCAAGCCACACTCACAGAGTGCCATGACAGTGCTTGGGTCATTCCTGACAAAGTAATATTCTTCCTCATGCTCACATTCCCTCCACTCGAGCATAATCATCAATTAAAACCTGCCAAACAACATTAAAGGATGATTAGATTCATCAAAATTTAAAAGTTGGAAGTTTTCCTAGCTCTTTTACTATTTTTAAAATTTGAGTTGCAGTCATCACGGGGGCTCTCTTTTCCATAGTGCAGCATCGTTGCACCCTAGTTGTGGAACCTTTGCGGTGATTTAGGATCATTGCAGTTCACGATAGGGTGAGCCTGTGACGATCTCAAAGCATAATAACCCCTAAAAAAATTCCTAGAAGTCAAAATTGAACCATTAAAAATGAAAAATTCAACCATGAAAAGAGAGAGGGGAAGAAGAATACCTTCTTGATGGAAGCAGCTCGAGAAATCATCCACTGGGCACTCCTGAATTGTCACTTGAAATTCGGAGGAAAAAGGGGTTTTGGGCACTAATTGGGTGAAAATGAAAATGAAATGGTAAATGAACTATTTTGACCTATTTTATTCACTTTTTACCATTTTAATTTCAAATTAAATTATTTTTTGAATATTGTTACCTATGCCCTAAACCTAATAAACTTTTCAAAGTGTCTCTATTGCAGGTTGAGAGATCTGAGGACCGGACTTTTGATATGGATCCTTCATTTTTTTGTCGTTTTTGCGTGTTTTGATAATGTAATATATACTTTTAGGGTTTTTTAGGAAAAACTTCAAGCATGGTCTTAATTCTTTCTCACACTCATGAAACTATGAGAATGTAATCGAGTAACCTTTTATCTCTTTTTCAGACTCGTAATGGTAATACGAAAAACAAACCCTATGGAGTCTCCTTGAAGCTCTTTTCAATCTCCCTAAACACAAAAAGATAGTTGAGCGACCTTGTTCTTTTCATGCTCGTAAAAGAATTTGAAGAAAATGTCTAATGAGCAATAGATTGTCTCTTTTTTGGTCTCATCAGACTCTCTAAACATGAAAACCCCTAAGTTTTCTTTCTTTGGACTCGTAAAACAAGCATCGAAAGGCCCATATGGGACCAAACCACTCCTTCCTAGGGTTCGTTAAAAATACTCCGAGGGACTCATCCGAAGGATGAGCTTACATTACAAGCATATGTTATCCTCATCAATCTTGCGTGAAAATAGAGATGTACTCACCAGAAATGGTGGGGGGAAATTGGGAAAGAAATGTATATCTGTATCTATTTTAGTGGAAGTAAGTCTCTCTTGAACATGACACCCCTCTTCATCATTGTATCTGGGTTGGGAAATCCATTTGTCTCTCATTTGACCATTTACAAGTCCATATGTTGGGTCCTCTTTGAGTCAATGTTGCCAAGACAATTGTCATGTCGTTCATATCTTCAAGAGAAGTTCAACCTAAACAAGCCTTCTATCTAGTCGGCCATCTGCAGTCCTCAAATCCTACCATGTCGGCCTTCCCTGAGTCAGTTCTGAATCACTACATACTTTTATCTACTTCAAATATGTTACATATTTCATGTCATTGATGGGGGATACATTAAGGCCCTCTTTTGACGATTATTTTCCTATCGACTTAGAAATCATTTAGTACCTTGGAACCCGCATGCCTCAATGGCAGGTTTCCTCGCTTTCAACAATGGGTTCACATTATTGGCCTCTAATTGGAAGATTCCATCGAGTGTTTGACTTCAACTCATTTTTTCACATTCGTTGGATTGTACTAGAGTACCTTGGGATTCATTGACATCAATTTTGATTTCTCTCACACTTGTTAACGGTATTCATTAATGATCGGTAATCAAGTGGTTTCTACCATGTTTGACTTCAACACCTATAATCACATGGCTAGATTCTTACTTTGGGACGATAGAAATGAAGACCCTGGATCCCACCATATCATTATAGGTTGCGATGGAGTATTCATAATTCTATACTAACACATAGATCCACAGTGTATGTCTCGTGGCTATGTCCAAATTTGAATTCTTCGAGCATAGATCCACAGTGTATTTCTCATGGCTATGCTAACATGGATCCACAGTGTATGTTTTATGGCCATGACTCATTTGAAACTTACAATTAGAGTCACTTGTAGTCTGATTATGAGAATGCCTACCTCAAAACATAGTATATTATTATGCATATGCTTGATTGTTTGCAAGTTCCCAACCGATGCGCTCCTTGTTTTCGACACACACATTCTACAAAGTATTTCAGCTGTCACAGCTTCCAACTTCATACTTTGGGGGAAATTCTACTACACATTATTTTGGTCACCCCTGTGATCAATTGAGGGTATGTGAATAACTCACTTCTATGTTCCATGAAGTTACTAAAATGAGACTTTCTCCATGAAGAAGTGAATCATCCTTCTTTCCTTAAAAACCATATCAAAGGAGATTGTCGCACCCTGCTCAATGCTTGGGGTGTGACGATGCTTAATTGTCGCATGCTACACCAAAAATAGACTGTGATGTCTCCGCATTTTGCCTATGCATAGGGTGCGATGATCCTCAAACAAGAGAAAAAGATGAAATTCATGAAAGTTATAGAAGAGAATCTTCTAGAAGATGAGGTGGCCTCCAATCGGTTTGGATCTTATTCGCTTCTATGATTTAGTGGGATCATCCTAATCTCCTCATCCATCCCTCTTTTACTCTATATAAAGAGGGATATCTCATGGGAAAGGCTAGGCTAGATTATGCATGAAGAATTATGTTGAAGATTGTACTTGTGATAGCTTTTCTTTAGCTTTCCAAGTCAGGTTGTGAATGTTCTTCATCAAAAGAAGTGGAGCAAAGGTGTGTGTGTTGAATAAAAGGGACATTGGAAGGGATCTTGAAACATCATGGAATGGGTTGTATTCTCCACTTTAATTCAATATAATACAGTACTACATTTTTTCCCTATAAATGTGTCTCTACTTTTATTGTATAACTCATTGATCTTATACATAGACTTCATTGGAGTATATATATTATTGTTTTCTCTCTTTGTTGGTTTGTTCTTCTTAACAGGCTCACTATCCCACAAATCCAAATATGGAGAAAGGACGACACTAGCAAGGATCAAACGTCATTTAAATGGTATGTCATTTGTCCCTCTCTA
This sequence comes from Picea mariana, assembly GCA_032191745.1. Lineage (NCBI taxonomy): Eukaryota > Viridiplantae > Streptophyta > Pinopsida > Pinales > Pinaceae > Picea > Picea mariana. The sequence continues at coordinate 31,586 of JASDQU010682583.1, read as the reverse complement.
AACTAGTTTGTATTAAAATGAAATCTAAGGAGAAACTTGTATTTTGACCTGTTTTGTTCTAGCTTCTTGTTGGAGTTAGGGAGATTAGTTTGTGTCTGCACTTACCTATATGTCTAATAGCATCCATGTTGTGATGTTATTTTTTATTATTATCAATGTACAGTTACATATTACATTGTTTGGCCCTCAACCATTCACTATATACATATTTAAATTGTTAATTTGGAGATCAAACTAGAGGTATTACATTCCCATACCCCTAGATTTTGTACCATCCTTGGTGAACATCACCATGTATACATATGCATTTGTATTGCAAGGATCCAACTAGGGCTATTACATGTGAGATGAAAGATGAAGGTAGAAAACCCCAAAACCAAGTGTAGAATCGAACATTGGGTGAATAGAGTCAAAGAAGTATGGATCAAAGATGGGGAAAGAATGAAGATGAAAGGAAATAAGGGTTTTTATGCATGCCATAAATTAGCCTTAACTTGTTGAAATCTATTGAAAAAAAAATTCCTTGGAAAGCTAGGGGTGTCATTAAAAATATTACTATGAAGGTTAT
>JASDQU010682583.1:6530-27910 GCA_032191745.1 Picea mariana | reverse complement strand
TGAAATTTGGAAGACATGGAGGATAGATCTTGGTGTACATGTGGTATAAATTTTAGATTCACTATAATTTATAAGATATTCCCTATGGAAGTTAGGGTTCCTGAGTGCTCCTAAAATTAGTTTCAAACAAGTCATCTTGGCACTTTTGCTATAAATTATTTTATGGGATATTTCATACCTTGAAACTTTGTAGTGAGAGAAGAGAGATGTTGGTGTACATGTGGTACATATTTTCGATGTTTTTCTCTATAATTTATTATATATTCCCTGTGGAAGATAAGGTTCTTGAACGATCTTGAAATTAGTTTCAAATAGGTCAGCTTGGAACTTTTGCTATAACTTATTTTTGGGGATGTTTCAAACCTTGAAAATTTGCATGGGAAGAGAGATATTGATGTACATATGGTACAAATTTAAGATTCTTTTTCACTAAACTTTTGGAGATATTACCTGTGGAAGTTAGGGTTCCTGAATGCTATTGAAATCAATTTCAAACAGGTCATCTTGGAACTTTCACTATAACTTATTTCCTGGGATGTTTCAGACATTGAAATTTTGCAGAGACAGAGGAGCATTCTTGTTGTACATGTAAAAATTTTAGATTTTGGTTCACTGTACTTTTCAATATATGGTTTTTAGAAGTTAAGTCTTTTGAATGGTCCCAAGATCAATTTCAAAAAGGTCAACTTGAAATTTTCACTATAACTTGTTTTCTAGGATTCTTTAGACTGTGAAAAATTTTGAGAACATAGGAGACATATAGAAGTACCTCAAGTCACAATTTCATAACCAAATTTTCAAAATTAGATACATGGAATGTTGTACAAGTTCATTCTTGGGAAGAGTCCCAAAACAACAAGCTTTGAGAAAGTTACCATTTGGAAATTCAAATTTTGGTCAGACCTGGTAAAGGAAGAAGTATTGAGAAAACTCGGTGAAGGTAAAAGTAGTGAGTAGACCTGGTAAAGTAAGAAGCAACAAGAATATTTGGTGAAGATATAAGTAGCAAGAAGACTCAGTGAAGGTTGGTGCAACTCACACACAGAGATTGGTGTCTCTTGCTAAGTTGGTACTTAGCAGTGGGGATTGGTGTCTATGAGGATCTGCAAGAGTATATTAGTTCCACTCAAAAAAAAACATTGTTGTCTCTTGCTAATTTGGTGCTTAGTGGTGGGGATTGGTGTCTCCAGTAATTGGTTTCTACAAAGATCTGTAAGAGTAGGTTGGTTCCTACCAAGATTTTTACTGGTGGGGATTGGTGTCTCCAGTAGGTTGGTTCCTAAAAATATTTATAACAATAGTTTGGTGCCTACAAATAATTATAAAGATAATGTTTGTGGTTTTCTCCCAAAAGGGTTTCCACATAAGTGTTGTGTTCCATGTTCTGTAGTTAATAGATCTCATATCTGATTATGTTCTTATGGTTGATGAATGTTTGAAAAGGTAAAAAATTGTCTTATATTGATTCACCCTGCCCCTTTCAATATAAGTGTGTGTTCAATATTTGGTATCAAATCCAGTTCCTTCAAAAACAATCTAACCATTGGAAGGTAGATCTAGGGAGAACACATGGAAATGGAAACTGATACTTAGGAAAATGAATACAAAGGGAAAGAAATGATGGATTTATAAGAGGAAAAAAATGTCGAAAGAAATGCAGTAGTAGATATTGAAGAATAACTTATTTGTTCCTTAAGTGAAATAATGATGCTTAAGAAAAAGAATTTGAAATAAAAGGGGAAACTATAGAAATATGATGAGGAGGATTGTGATGAAAAAGAAAAAATGTCATGAAGCCTTAAAGAAATTGAGAAGATTGTTATCATCCTAAAGATTCAACTAGAAGATGCAAAAAGGATGGAAGAAGTGGTGAGAATATAGTTGATGTTGGATTACTGAGAGGGGTGGTGAATTAGTAATGAGCAATTATACCACTTATTAATCATTTTAACCACAAAGTATATTATTTTAACTTATTCAACAATGTTCATTAGTTCATCATAAATATATTATTGCAACATAAAAATTAACAACCATCAGTGCATAATGAACAATAATAGACACATCCACACAATACACAATACACCATTATTTTATATGGAAACCCAATGCAGGAGAAAACTACAAAATGCTTTTCTTATATGTCAAATAATTACATTCAAGGAAGCACCAACTTCCAATTATCTGGCTCCAACTAGAATCAGGCTCCAAACCCCTAGTTTCTCAAGATCCAACTTGAGGGAAGATCCAAATCCCAAATTATTTGACTCCAACCAGAAGGAGGCTCCAACCCCCTAATTCTTAGGCTGCAACCTGAAGGAAGCTCCAACTTCCTCGTTCTCTGGCTCCAACTGAAAGATGGCTACAACCACCTATCCTTGCCCCGTCCAAACAGCCATGAAGTATAAATGTCAAATGTAGACAGCCTGTCACTGTCACTAAATCAACTCTGGCATTGTAATAACTGTCTCTGAAATCCTATCCCAACCTATACCAAACTTCAAAACTTTCCTAAAAATCCGCGACCTATCTATACTGTAACACGTGGGTATTCATGCCTTTCCCTAATACAACTCGTGGATCTCTCTATCTGTGTCATTGTCTCAATCTTTGTCATTGTTTGATCACTCTGTATCTGCTCACAAACTAGTTGATCTGATAAAAAAATTACTCATCCAATATCCAAGTATATCTAACATAACAATGTACTAGGTTCATAAATATGTCTTACTGAACTCATGTAATATATGAACCCCTTACATTAACTGTTGGTCCCGAGATATGATCATTTTTATGACGGTTGTTATACATTTTTGCCGCATGTACATATATGTTTTGCACGTTTTGAAGGATATTTTTGAAGAATTTTATGGTAAATCGGTATGATATCCATAAGGTACGTGTAATTCATGTTTAATGATTAAATCTAGTTTAATTCATCATGTTCTATGAATTCCAAGAGTTAATTCATGTTTTTTTGTTGTTACAGGGAAAAATGCACCATGTTTCCAGTTCTGGCACTTGATCTGGCACTTGTTTCAGTACCCGATTCGGCACTCGTTCCAGCACCTAGTATTGCACAAAAATGCAAGGCGAGTTGGCGGTTATGGCATTGGCGGCCAGTGATGGACAAATCGGGCACATGGGTTTTCTTCATGATCACCCCCTCCAGCTACTAAGCTCAAGACAACTCGATTTCAGTTGTCCAAAAAAGGAAATTATTGGCTTGCTATGTTTTGTTAGTTATGACATCATTTATTGTATTTTGCCGAAATTAGAAGTGGTTCGACCCTCCTGTGGTCGACCACTTGGTTTGTAAATGTTATAAATACCACTGAGGTGGTCAGATGATTTTTAAGTAGAAGAACCAAGTAGCATAAGCATTAGAATTGCCAGAAAAATGATTTTGCTCTGTTTTTAGTTTCATATTGCCAGAATTGTGCCAGAACTGCGTTTTCAAGCTTTCATGGTGAATTCGTCATGTTGAAGTTCATGGTGTGCTTGTAGGAGGTAGCCACGACTTGCTGGGGGGGGCACCAGTAGTCTGGTGATTGTTCTTATGTTTATTTATGCATTTCTTAATTTAAATTTCTCTTTCTTACTTCCTGTATATGCATGTTTTTATTTAATTAATTAGCTTGTTGTAGCTTATTGTTTTACTTCTCTTTTGTAGGTTAGATTATGATATGTGTTAGCATGTGTTGATTTTGTAGATTAGAAAAGGCTTGCAAGTCTCTATACTAACTCTGTGTGCAATTAGAAAGTCTCTATATTAACCTCATGTGCATTTAGATGTTAAAATTATTCTTTGATTTATGGTTTTATAATCAAGTTGAAAACAAAGTTTTTTATAAAATAGAGTTTTATTTGGGTTTCCGTTGACAGGGATTTTGATGGATGAATAGATTTACTTCCAGATTTTATAGTTTGTTTATCTTAGTTTTACATAGATTTCATTCACTTAGTTATTGGTTAATGTAATTGTCAATTTACTTCTTAATATCATAGTTTAATTTCTGTTTTTAATTCATTTTCTTATCATAGTTGAATGGTTAAAATAGACCTAGTATAGTTTTATTTCACGCAATTTCCTTTCATAGATTAAAATGCAATTAAATTTCTTAGTTAAATAATGATGATCTCGTTATGTTGTTGATGATTTATACATGAATATGCAAGGTATTTAACATCACTTTTATCATGGCTTAGTTTTCATTGGATTGTTTACCCCACACCTTTCATTTTTCCATCGAGATTAGTGTTGAGCTTATACCATTGGAATTGTCCTTTGTTGTCAAGTGTCATCGAGATATCATTCGTCACCACCGAAGGCATTCACACAACCACCAACATTATATTTGAATTGTCATAAGTTAAAAGAATAGTTTTCCTGCTTTCATAGATATAGTTTCTTTCTTTCATAGCTTAGGAAATAGTCTTATTTGTTGTTGTAGGATAGATAGACTTCGCTTTGATAGATTAGATAGCAGTTTGCTCAAGAATTAGTTGTTAGTCTTTCTTGCTTTCAATAGACTAGATTTCCTTTCATGCATTGCATTGAGCATTTAGATTTCCTTTCATGCAAGAGAAATAGTTTTGCATTAGGCATTTAGTTCACTTGCCTCTTCGGCTAGATAGTTGTTCAATGAGAAGTCTTTGCTTACTTGTCTATTTGCTTTAATAGGATAGATAGTTGTCTTTGCTTACTTGTATTTTTCTTTAGTAGGTTAGTTAGGTTTCTTTGCTTACTTGTCTATTTGCTTTAATAGGTTAGATAGGTTCTTTTTCTTACTTGCTTATTTATTTGATTTCATAGGGTAGTTTCTCATTGAATGTAGGTTGGCAAGTTAAAGAAGTTTGCTTTTGTCATTTGCTTATTATGCTTAGTAGTTTGTTTTTGTTTATTGTTAAACTAGTTTGTTTTACACAGAGTTTTCATTTTCTTTCTTAGGAACTATCCATCGATCCTTGGCCCAAAAGTACTTAGGTTACCTAACTTCAAGTTGCTTATTAGGGTTTGCTCATTAGATAGTTTTTCTTGAGTAGATTAGCCTTAGATAGTTGCATTCCTTAGTTAGACTATACTCCTACCATCCTTCTACCTTTGGCATATATTTTGCTACAACTCTAAGTTTACTTACCCTGGGTTGACAATTTAATTGAGGGTAGTTTAGTGTCTTTTTAGTACATATAAATCACTTAACATTTTGGCGTTGTTGCCGGGGAATTGTCTCAAGGTAAGAAGTAATTAGGAATTAGACCATTTCTAGACCTTAGCATTAGTTTGGTGGCAGGGGAACTTTAAGACGAGAGGTAATAACTTGCGCATGTGCTATAGCAGGTTCCCCCAAACCCAATGGTAGTTTTTCTTTTTGTTTTTATTTTTCATGAATAGACCTAGGAATCGAATGGTAGCTTTTTATTTCTTTTTTTTCTTTCTTTCATGAATAGGCCTAGAGACCCACAAGGTAGATACATTAAATCAAAATCAGGCCTTTCAATCAAGGTTCCTTCCGATCTCTTTGGGGGAAGGAACGTTCTGCTTATAAAATCCACCAACCGATACCGAAAAACAAAAGTTGTCTCGACTCAAAGAGCTAAAATAGTCTCTGAAGGGACTAACACAAGGAGCACTATAGAACAAGAAACTAAAGAATCAATCATATTAGGAAAGGAGGCAAGACCACTCGAGTCTTCCACAGAACCAAACAATACAACCTTTTCTTTTACACCACCACCAAGGGATCCTAATTTTAAGGACATCATAGACCCTGAACTTTTGTTTGGTAGTTCAGCCAATATAATCATCTCTCAAATTGACACAGAAAATTTTGCACCAATAGTCTCAACCAGCTCGAGTAGAGTCCCAGACATCCAATCCATAGGAAGACCTATCCATCAAAGAGAAACCTTGTTTTCTTCAAAGATAAAACCACCTAGGTACTCTCTTTTCGGAAATAAATCCAATATGGATGATCAGGAGGACCATAACAATGTAAAACACAGAGAGGAAGAAGAAACTGGAAACCAAACCAAAACTACCTTTAGATTTCTAATTTTGGACACCACTCTGAATGTCAACATGAAGAATATTCCTCTCTCAGCATTGCCTACCTTTTATGGTAAAAACAGTGAAGACCAGACACCTTCCTATTNGAATCTGCACTAAGATGGTTCATGGGGTTGGGAGAATCCAGTATTAGGTCTTGGGAAGCCATGAAAGACATATTTCTCAAGAAGTACCAAGACTACTGCAATACCAAAGAGTCTCGTAATGACATTTTTAAAATCTAACAATTAGAATATGAGACCCTCAAAGATTATATGGAAAGATTTGGTTATATCTCCCAAAAGTCAAAATACCATGACCTCCTAGAGGATGCAGTTAAGGCTCTTTTCCTGAAGGGAATTTTAGAAAAATATTTAGAGATACTTAACCTGATGGCATCAGGTGATATTTCTCATAAACCATTTGCTGAAATATGTGAAATGTGTAAAAACTACTCAAGAAGTAGAGCCAAAACAAGAAACAATGTTTGGGACCCTTACAATAGAAGCTTAAAACCAATTAGTTCAGGTGTATCATGAGATCAGATATAGGGAACCTTTTAGAAAACTTTAAGACTGACATCTTAAGCACAATAGGTTCCCAGTTGGATACCCTTAAACTAAAAAAGAAACAGGAGGAGGAAAATGCAGCAATGAGCATATATTTCCCAAGATGCAGGAGGAAGCATTCCTCAAGGGAGTGCCCATTAGATAACATTTCAGTTTGTGGCTTATGTACAGAAGACCATGTGACTGAAAAATGTCCATCATTGCCCAATTTATTATCCATCTATAGGAGTGGGGATCCTGGGGAGTCTTCTTATGCACCTAGGAGGCCATGGCAGCCTAGGAATCAAGCCACATACCTGGATCTACAGTCTCAATTTCCACCCTATTATCAACAACAATAGTGGAACTCACCAAGTTGGTAAAATTAGTCTACTCAGTACCAACATCCTTGGATTCAAGGATGGAGAGGAGGACACAATCTAGGAAACCCTCAAGCTCCACCTATCCCTATGTCCAACCATCCTTATCCTCAATTCCCATCGAACACTTTGCAGCTTCTGCCAAGATTTGTTCCACCACCTTTGCCTCCTATCCCACAACAACAACCGCTACAATTTCAAAATGCAAGCTCCCCAAAACCAACACTATTACCGACACAGCCAATGTCAAACCCCAATAATAATCCCCCTCAACCTCTTAACAATGTTGAGATGCAGGCCTTCCCGACATATGTTATTACTCCTGTTCCATTACAGGAAATTCAACTAAGATCAGGAAAAGTTCTAGATAGGAAAAGACCTTTAGTAGTCATCCAAGAAGAAGAAGAAGAAACCACCAAACAACCCACGGATGACACTAGGTGGGAAGATGTTATTATCCCGAAAAATCAAGAACCCGAGATTCCCCAAAATGAACCTTCACAAATTACGAAGGTCCCTCCTTATCCAAACCGATTGGTAATCAAGAAACCTACCACCCGACTGGAATTTGATATTATTAATGAATTGAAAAATATTTGTGTCAAGATTCCCTTTCTTCAAGCCATTAAATACATTCCAATCTATAGTAAGGTAGTCAAAGAATTGTGTATTAAGAAGCCAGGTAGGAAGCAGAAGGACCCTCCTACAGTACATTTGGTAGGAGGACTTTCTAAATACATATCAGAGAAGCCAAAGCTAGCAAAATATGGGAATCCAGGAAACCCCGTAGTGACCATAACCATTAATAAGGTCTCCATTGGAAACACTCTCATAGACCTAGGGGCAGCCATCAATGTTATGACCACTACTACCTTGGAACAATTACAGTTACAACCTATTATTCGGCCTACCCCAACCATTTTGAAATTAGCAGATAAAACTAGGGTTATACCTGAAGGGATTTTAGATGATGTCATGGTTACTTTAGCCTCATGGGAGTACCCTATAGATTTTCTTGTCATTCATTCAAAGGATCTTTCCAGAGGCCATCCCATTATTTTGGGAAGACCTTGGCTAGCCACAACCAATGCATTTATTGGCTATAGAGAAGGAGAAATGACCATCTCAAATGGTCTCTCTATCCAGAAGTTCACCATTTACCCTCCAACTCAACCTATTATGGAGAATCTATGGTGGCTTGAATGTCCATACAAGAACGAAGACTGGGAAGAACCCGTATTGCTAAGTGACCATGCAAGGGCACTTCAGGAGCACACAATAGAAAATGTGCTAAATGAATTCATTTCTGCTATTACATGTGTGGATTTTCCACAGTCTTTTCCCCAATTTGAGTACATGTTTGGGGAATAATTTCAAGAACAATTAGACCCATCCATTTTGTCTTTGAAATCTTTTATTTTCGAAATAGATGATTCTGCCATGTCTTATACTATGCCCTATGAGATTAGTCCAGGGAAATTTTTACATATAAACTTCGGGCTAGATACAGACCAACATAAACAGTTAGTAGATATCCTTAAAGAACAAACGGGAGCATTTTCTTGGGAATACATTGACATGAAGGTTATACACCCTGGCACATGCATCCATCACATATATACCCAGGGGGAAGTAACACCTATTAGGCAACCCCGGAGAAGGATGAAACCAGCACTCAAAGACATAGTCAAGGAGGAGATTCAAAAGTTGTTAAATGTCGGATTTATCTATCCCATATCCGACAGTAAGTGGGTATCCCCACTTGTAGTGGTTCCAAATAAAGTGACCTGGAAATGGAGAATCTGTGTTGATTTTCGGGAACTCATCAAGGCCACTCTAAAAGACTACTTTACTCTTCCTTTCATTGACCAAGTTCTAGATACCTTGTTTGGAAAGAAGTATTTCTCCTTTCTATATGGGTACATCAGGTACAACTAGATTCTTATAGCACCCTAGGACTAGGACAAGACTACCTTTACTTGTCCTTGGGGCACCTATGCCAATAGGGTCCCACCATTCGGATTGTGTAATGCTCCTACCACATTTCAACAAGCAGTATTAGGGATATTTTTTGATCTTATTCATGATTGTGTGGAGGTCTACATGGATGAATTCACAGTTTATGGCAACACTTACCAAGAAGCCTTAGACAACTTAGAAAAATTCCTCATCAGATGCCAGGAAATGAACCTATCCCTAAGTCATGAAAAATGCAAAATGTTGTTAATTGAAGGAGTAGTTCTAGGACATCATGTTTCATCTGAAGGAATAAAATTTGATCCTACAAATATTGAGGTTATTATTAGACTTCCACCCCCCAAGACTTAGAAAGAGGTGAGAAGCTTTCTTGGACATGCTATATATTACCGTCGGTTTATTGAAAATTTTACAAATATTGCTGCACCTATGTTCGGATTATTGATAAAAGATGTTGATTTTGTTTGGACTGAGCAGTGCCAAACTACCTTCGAAACCCTGAAAGCTAAGTTGTACATGACACTAGTTCTTAGAGGGCCTAATTGGACTCTCCCATTTCATATATCCATTGATGCCTCTGGCACCGCAATAGGAGGGGTATTAGGGTAGAAAGAGGAACAACAATCCTATGCCATTTATTTTGTAAGCAAGAACTTGTCCCCTACCGAGTTAAACTACACAGTCACCAAGAAAGAGTTCTTGGCAGTTGTTCATGCTATTAACAAGTTTTGTCATTACATTACAGGTTATGAAGTATTTGTACACACTGATCATTCTGCCATTAGGTTCCTCATGAACAAACCTATAACTAATGGCCGAGTGACTAGGTGTCTCTTGTTATTACAAGAATTTAATATTACTGTGCTTGACCAACCTAGGAAAGATAATGTAGTACCTGACTTTCTTTCCCGAATAAAAAATGAGGATGATGACATCCTTGTAGATGATAGTTTCCCAGATGAGCATATTTTTTCCCTTTCTATCAATACCCCATGGTTTGTGGATATGGAAAACTATCTGGCCACTAGGAAGTTATCGTCTCATTTGTCACCTCATGAAAAGTGGAAAATTATTACACAAAGTGCTAATTACTCTTGGGTTGGTCATGATATTTTCCGCACAGGTCCTGATTTAATTATTCATATATGTGTCCGAAAGGACGAGGCACCTTATATACTATGAAGTTGTCATGATGGACCATGTGGTGGCCATTTCTCTGACAAACGCACAACATATAAGGTATTACATTCAGGTTACTATTGGCCTAGCATTTTCAAATATGTTGCCAAGTATGTGAGAAGTTGTGATAGTTTCCAAAGGATGGGGAGACCTATGTCATCTAACTAAATGCCTTTACAGGCCCAAGTTATGATAGAACCCTTTGAAAAATGGGCCCTCAACTTTGTAGAACTAATTTCACCCATGTCCCGTAGGAAGAACTATATTTTGGTTTGTACGAACTATGTCACCAAATGGGTAGAGGCAAAAGCCCTATTCAGGGCCACAAGGAAGTATGTTGTCGAATTTATCTATGAAGACATCTTTACCCACTTCGGTGTCCCTCATGAAATTTTTACCGACCAAGGCACTCAATTTACTTCCAAGATGATGAAAGAGCTAAAAGAGAAATATGGGATTAAACACCGTAAATCTTCTCCATACCACCCGCAAGCCAATGGATAGGTAGAATCCACAAACAAAGTTCTGGAAGCCATCTTGACCAAGACTATTCAGTTACATCACCAAGATTGGGCTAATAGGCTCCCAGAGGCTTTGTGGGCATACCAGACTACCTGGAGGAATACCACTTGGCATACCCCTTATGATCTAATGTACAGGAAACAAGTACTTTTACCTATACAATTCCAAGTAAGGACATTTCGTATTGCCGCAGAGTTAGGATTGAACCTGGATGAATCTCAAAAGCAACGAGCCCTACAGTTGAATGAGTTGGATGAAATCAGACAAGATTTTATCCAACGGACGATATTAGTCCAAAACCAGAGGAGCAAGTGGCATGACAAGTTTATTAAGAAGAATCACTTCCAGCCTGGTGAATGGGATTTGTTGTTTGATTCCCGATTCAAAACCTTCAAAGGAAAACTTACCACCCATTGGTTGGGCCCTTACGAGGTAGACACTGTATATGACAATGGAGCTGTAAAAAATAAAACAATTGACGATGGACAAGTCTCCTTTGTGGTAAATGGACACCGACTTAAATTTTATCATAAGCCCATTTCCAGAGAAGATTTTCTACAAGTCATGACAGTTGAAAAGGCATTGGCCTTAGTAGATGGGGAAGTCCCCCCTTGTTCTTGAAATTGTTTTTAAAGATTTCCTACTGTATATATGTAAATAGTTTTTGAATTTTGTTAATAAGGCAATTCTAGATATTTCTGTAAGTATTTATTTCACCAAGAGTACACAGTTTCAAGGATCTTTCTTCAAAACATTGTTATACTTGAATTGTGTGTCTGTTAAAGCATCAAATGAATATTGACTTACTGTAGTTAGCCATATTTTTGCAAACATTCTCATTTTTTTAAGGCATTCTAAAGTAGTTTCTCTTGAAACTCTTCACCACTATATAAGGAAGTGATACCGTAACTATCAAGCCTAGAGGTCTCTCATACAGTTTTTCAAAGAAACTTGAGTAAGTGAGTCAAGTGTCTTTATCAGAGAGTAACAAGGAGGTCTAATTAGCAATTAGTCATGGAAACATCACCATAATTACAAAAGAAGAAAGTGAGTTGAGCCTAGAGATACCTTTCTGTTCTTTCTCAATGGTACCATCCACTACACACTAAATAACTTGATTATATCATATCTTTAGATAAGGCCACGTCTGCTTAAGTACCCCTTACATCAGGACAACCACTAAACGATATAACGGAAAGTCATCCTCTAACATAAATACCATCCCAATTAAAAATAAAAAGAAAGAAAAGTTGTTTCAGAGTTGTTCCCCCATATTCTTGCATAAGCAATATTATACTAAAATCTTAAAGGATGGAGGGCCAGTCTTTCAGGGTTTAAGAGGCTAACCCATCGTGATACTGAACAGGTCTGTTGGTAGTGGGTACCGACCTGTGGTATGACTAGGTAAACCTGTTGGAGTACTGAAGAGGCTTGCTGGAAGCGGGGCATTCTACTCAGTGAGGGTGATGATTTGACAAAAATAAATAATAAATTTTAACTCGTCCTGAGGTACGGCATTACTTGCAGACAAAGCTGACATGGAGTCTGTGTGGTTAAGCTAAGGTTAATTAATCTCATCAAATTGCCATTGGGAAATGACTCTAATACTATCTTGAAACTCTCTTGCCTACCTCTTCTTATCTATAGATAGGATCTCTTATCCTATAGGTGGGGCCATCTTCTAACTATCTTGTCAGACCAATCTGTGAAATTTCATCTTTAGAATTATCATACTGTAAATCTTTGGCTATTGGGGGATACTGACTAGTTTCCTATACTTTTGATTGTGAGGTGTCACAATACTTAAGTGTGGGGAAGGGGTTCATGAGCTGACAAATGATCATTACCTAGAGAAATGAGTCTTTGCAAGAATTTTTGTATTATTACCATGATACAGGCTATTACATCAGCAATCATTTTATCTTGAAGTGCTAAACTCCTGTGCGCTATAAATTACTGAACAGATACTTAACAGACCACTCTTTATTGGTTTATCATTCATTACAAGCTGCATATTGTAGGTTTGACAATACATTTTTATGCTTTCTATAACTCGTTCGTTATAGGTTTTTGACATTATATGTCATATGCAAGAAGATTGAATGAGCATGAAGCATTATGCCCCTGCTCATAAACTATTGTGGTTGTCAAAAACACTTCAAATTTGCAGGCTATCCATTATAAGAGGTGAAAATACACTTAACACGGGGATACCGGATGAAATACCGTATGAGGTATCAGATGAGGTGTCATATGAGATGTCGTTTGAAGTGGAAAACGAAGTGCCATACACACCAGTAACTGTCCTAGATTCCAGGTAACTAGAAACCAATTACATTCAATTAAATTGGTTGTAGGCATTGATTAAAAGATGCTTCATATGGTTATGATCAAATGTCTAAGTCAAAAGACTTGGACATTTATCTAAATTATGCACCAGTACATTGCTCCAAATCGAGCCTTTGAATTCGAATTCTTCACACATGGCATCTCACGTGCACATGTGGGAAACGTACTCCACCATAAGAGCATCCAAAATCGGGCTAGGCACGCTATTATCTCATTTGCTCTTCCCATTTTCTCTCCTCTGCGTTAAGAAATCATGCCCAACCTCTGCCATCTCGTCCTCTGTCCAAAAACACATTTGGTCTGTGCTAAATCCGTGTCATTTCTTGGCTTGATTTCTCCCTTGCTTGGTGAATTTAACCTCTATCACATTGCCCAAGAGATACGAACCCTCCTCCTATGTAGACTTGTTTGCCATTCCAGAATTCATACAATGCAGAGAAGTGTTTTTGTGTGCTGGTTGGGGGCCATTTCTGTCTATCTTGCAGGGCCATGATGACGACCTCCCTATGCAATTTGCAGTTGGTTTTGATAGTAAGACAACACATGTAGGTTCTCTTATCTTTGAAGTCACAGAAGAGTTCATTTCTACTGCAACAAAGCTCCCAAGAATGGGAGATAGATGGTTCAAAAATCATCAATTGCCGCGCTCAAGTTACAATAGGGTGTTTAAGTCCGAATTCGAGAGCATTTCAGGAGCGAAAGGGTATGATAAGGAGTGGAAAAATCCAAAATTGGTTAACCCACTCATCGTCATCACAAGGTTAATTACATGTGAAGGTAGATACTCCACCTTCAAAGCTTGTCACTTTAGATTGTTGGCTCATTTTCTGTTCAAAAAACCCTTGAAATTTCCCTTTTATTTTCTCAAAAGCTTGGAGAAGATGTCCTCTCAAGTGAGGAAAAATGTGACTAACCCCCACAATAGTCTCTTCCACCACAGTTTGATCAAACTCCTCGTTCTTACCGAACTAGAGAAGCAGGAGCAAAATTAGGATGCCTTTATCTACCAATTTGCAAACCCCCACTTGACAGTTAAGACCGGAAAAAATCCACTTAGCCTAAAAACTATCTCTCCATCCAAGCCTCGCTCTCCAAGAACCCCAAACTCCCTTGCACAAACCCTCTCTTTCCCAGAACAATACTAAAATCTTGTTAATATCCCTACTTCTTCATCGGGTAAAAAGACTAAGAGAAAAGACCAAAAGAATCCCATTGTTGACCCCCCAATGCCTTCACTCTCTCTTGATCCTACACCTAAAAAGCTTCAAGAAGTAATGTAGCAAGACTTTCCCATCATTCCTACAAACAAGAGGGGAGCCAACCTATTTGGTAAGGGACCCTTTTGGAAGAGTACCTGGAGCACAAGAACCAAGCCTTATGCAAAGCCTCCACCTGCTTCGGATCCCATCCAAGTGTCCTCCGACCTTGAGAGCCCTCATAAGAAACTTAGGGAAGTCTCTGCAGATGGATTAGAGCCACTAAGGAAAACAAAATCAGAACCTACCTCACCTTTCTGATCTCCCATCACTCCTACTTCACCTATGCCCACTCTAGATCCTAAAACTGATAAATTGTCCACATTCCACAAAGGATCTAAGCCTTCCTCAGAGATCACCGATTCTGTCCCAACCATAGAGCAACTACAAAAAGAAAATCATCAGCTTCTCCAACAGTTGGAAGAAAGGAAGACAATAGATAAACACCTTCATCATGACAATGCAGTCCTTGACACAAAAGTTAACTCTCTTCAACGATTGGTCAATGAAATGACTAAATCTAACCGCAGCCTCAGAGCACAATTAAAGCAACACAAAACGCACAAGGCTAAGTCTACACAACAAGAAGGAGAGGCTTCCAAAGTTGATCCTCCTCAGCAAGCCTAGTCACGAGGGGTAACTTCTTTTTGTTTGCAGTGGGACCTGCAAAATCATAAGTGTGGGGGTAATGTTGGGCCCGAGATATGATCATTTTTATGATGGTCGTTACACATTTTTGCTGCATGTACATATATGTTTTGCACATTTTGAAGGATCTTTTTGAAGAATTTTATGGTAAATCGGTATGATCTCCATAAGGTACGTGTAATTCACGTTCAATGATTAAATCTAGTTTAATTCATTGTGTTCTATGATTTCCAAGAGTTAATTCGTGTCTTTTTGTTGTTATAGGGAAAAACGCACCATGTTTCCAGTTCTGGCACTTGATCTGGCACTCGTTCTGGTACCCGATCCGGCACTCGTTCCAGTACCCAGTATTGCACAAAAACGCAAGGCAAGTTGGCGGTTATGGCATTTGCGGCCAGTGATGGACAAATCGGGCACATGGGTTTTCTTCATGATCGCCCCCTCCAGCTACTAAGCTCAAGACAACTCAATTTCAGTTGTCCAAAGAAGGTGATTATTGGCTTGCTCTGTTTTGTTAGTTATGACATCATTTATTGTATTTTGCCAAAATTAGAAGTGGTTCGACCCTCCTGTGGTTGACCACTTGGTTTTTAAATGTTATAAATACCACTGAGGTGGTCAGATGATTGTTAAGTAGAAGAACCAAGTATCATAAGCATTAGAATTGCCAGAAAAACAATTTTGCTCTGTTTTTAGTTTTATATTGCCAGAATTGTGCCAGAACTGCGTTTTCAAGCTTTCACGGTGAATTCAGCCTGTTGAAGTTCATGGTGTGCTTGTAGGAGGTAGCCACGACTTTCTGGGGGGGCCACCAGCAGTCTATGATTGTTCTTATGTTTATTTATGCATTTCTTAATTTAAATTGCTCTTTCTTACTTCCGGTATATGCATGTTTTTATTTAATTAATTAGTTTGTTGTAGCTCACTGTTTTACTTCTCTTTTGTAGGTTAGATGATGATATGTGTTAGCATGTGTTGATTTTGTAGATTAGAAAAGGCTTGCAAGTCTCTATATTAACTCTGTGTGCAATTAGAAAGTCTCTATATTAACCTCATGTGCATTTAGATGTTAAAATTATGCTTTGATTTATGGTTTTATAATCATGTTGAAAACAAAGTTTTTTATAAAATAGAGTTTTATTTGGGTTTCCTTTGACAGGGATTTTGATGGGTGGATAGATTTACTTCCAATTTTTATAGTTTGCTTATCTTAGTTTTACACAGATTTCATTCACTTAGTTATTGGTTAATGTAATTGTCAATTTACTTCTTAATATCATAGTTTAATTTATGTTTTTAGTTCATTTTCTTATCATAGTTGAATGGTTAAAATAGACCTAGTATAGTTTTATTTCACGCAATTTCCTTTCATAGATTAAAATGCAATTAAATTTCTTAGTTAAATAATGATGAACTCGTTATGTTGTTGATGGTTTATACATGAATATGCAGGGTATTTAATATTACTTTTATCATGGCTAATTTTTCATTGGATTGTTTACTCCACACCTTTCATTTTGCCATCAAGATTAGTGTTGAGCTTATACCATTGGAATTGTCCTTTGTTGTCAAGTGTCATTGAGATATCATCTGTCACCACCAAAGGCATTCACACAACCACCAACATTATATTTGAATTGTCATAAGTTAAAAGAATAGTTTTCCTGCTTTCATAGATATAGTTTCTTGCTTTCATAGCTTAGGAAATAGTCTTATTTGTTGTTGTAGGATAGATATACTTTTCTTTGATAGATTAGATAGCAGTTTTCTCAAGAATTAGTTGTTAGTCTTTCTTGCTTTCAATAGACTAGATTTCCTTTCATGCATTGCATTGAGCATTTAGATTTCCTTTCATGCAAGAGAAATAGTTTTGCATTAGGCATTTAGTTCACTTGCCTCTTAGGCTAGATAGTTGTTCAATGAGAAGTCTTTGCTTACTTGTATATTTTCTTTAGTAGGATAGATAGTTGTCTTTGCTTACTTGTCTTTTGCTTTAGTAGGTTAGTTAGGTGTCTTTGCTTACTTGTCTATTTTCTTTAATAGGTTAGATAGGTGCTTTTGCTCACTTTCTTATTTATTTTCTTTCATAGGGTAGTTTCTCCTTGAATGTAGGTTGGCAAGTTAAAGAAGTTTTCTTTTGTCATTTGCTTATTATGCTTAGTAGTTTGTTTTTGCTTATTGTTAAACTAGTTTTATTTACACAGAGTTTTCATTTGCTTTCTTACGAACTATCCATCGATCCTTGGCCCAAAAGTACTTAGGTTACCTAGCTTCAAGTTGCTTAGTAGGGTTTTCTCATTAGATAGTTTTTCTTGCGTATATTAGCCTTAGATAGATGCCTTCCTTAGTTAGACTATACTCCTACTAGCCTTCTACCTTTGGCATATATTTTGCTACAACTCTAAGTTTACTTACCCCAGGTTGACAATTTAATTGAGGGTAGTTTAGTGTCTTTTTATTACATATAAATCACCTAACATTAACCATGCTTCAAACCCTCATTTTCATGCAAACCCAACCTATATTGATAACATTGTGTCTCAACCATAAACCCTCAACCACACTCCAAATAACATACACCAAGAAAACCTACAAGAGGACTCTAGTAATACATCAAACCATGTGCCATAATCTCACTATTATGTAGCCTCAAGCATGTACCACTCATAATCCAATCATATACCAAGACTACTAACAAATTCCTCTCACAATGCACCACAAGATATTTCAATAAAACCAAGATAAGTGCACCAACAATGTTCCTCAACAAATCTGCATCAAATCATACTCTACAACAGATACCATACATCCAAGAGGGCATATACCAAACCTCATCAATGCATGCCTCAAGTATGCTCCACAAAACCACTAAGATACAATCTCAACACATAACCATGAGCATACCTTTATATTTTTAGTACCCTTGTTCTATATAATCTCTGACAAACATGCATGCAGTCTCTCCCCAGATCCTGCAACCTGGAACAAGCATCTTCATTATTTCCCTTTCTGCAGATTTGTGCTTTCCCTTTCTACAACTCACAGGTATATGGGCTTTCCTCCACTATGGACCACAGATGTATGTGCTTCTCTATTCTTGCGGCTCATGGATAACCTCTAAAATCCTATTTCCTTCACTTCCTTTGTAGCTACAAAACTTTCGTTCCTTCATACGTTTGTTTCCTCATACCTACGCTTTCTCAGATTTGTCAATGTATACCTACAAATAACCTTTCACAAAATAGATATTCAATAATATTCAATAGGTATATAGGTTCTAATAGGAGTCCCTTGATCTCTTATTTATACTTTTCCAAGTGTCTTCATCTAGAAGTTTCCTTGTAACTATTTTACCCCTTTCTCCATCTTCTAGCACTAACCCACTTTCTTATTGCAATTAATTTTCCTTAATTAGTCAACACATAACTTATTTTCCCTTAACTAACTTATTTGTTCAACCACTTTATTATTTAATTTATTTATTTTTCAACCACTTTGAATATTCAACCTTATATTGCAACTACTTTACCCATAATTAATAAAATCACCACTTCTTGTTGCAACTAACAATTCCTTAATTAGTCAAATCATAACTTTTTTTACCCTTAACTACTTTCTTGTTGCAACCACTTTATTACTTAAATAATTTATCTTTGCAACCACTTTGACCACTTTATTATTTAAATAATGTCTCTTTGCAACCACTTTGACTAGGAATCTTCTTAAAGACTCTCTAGAAGATTTCTAGAATATTTAATTTCTTGTTGACCTTTTAGGGGCTTCTAGATTACTCTAAAGGGTTTTCAAACTTCACAAAGCCATATCTCGCTAACCATGAGGAACTATGTGACGTACCACATATCACCAGAAATGGCATGACATGTACTATCAATCCATTATATTCTTACCTTCATATTCACTGATATTCATTCCTTTATACTTCAAATAAACTCGAGTCCCTTACCCATACCTTTGTGCTACTGGAATCCACTATCGGACTTCTCCAAGGGTTGAAATCAATCTCTAAGGGTTGACATCAATCTCCAACATCACTATACAAAGGTTGAAATCAATGAAAATCAACTATACAAACCAATTGTTCATCAACCTAAGCCAACTTTCCAACGGCTGAAGGAAAAGGAATGTAATTGCGAGAAACTGGAATCTAAAATTGGTTCCTTAAGAAAGGATTTGGAGAATTAAAATGCTTAATTGAATAGAAGCTTGAAGTTTGAAAAGAGCACTGAAATCTTAGATGATATAATCAAATGCCAAAGATCACCACTCATTAAAATTGGTCTTGGTTATGATAAGAGTTAGAGACCACCAAAGAAGATTCAAAAGCTACAAAGCCAACAAAGAAAGTAAAATAAGGAAAACATAAAATCTATGTTGATGTACTCAAAATCTCCATCAGTGACAAAGACAATAGGTTGAGATAAAATGGTGTTTTGCAGAAAATTGGAATTCCTCCCAAAGACAACAAGGACAGATTAAGAACATCTTTCCCACCAAGATGGCCTCTCACAAATCGGTACCAAAACTCTTTCCTTGGTTATTGTTTTTCTTTTAATCTATTTGGTCACAAAGCAATATATTGTATATTGTAAGCAAGAAATAATCATGTATGGAACAAAAACATAACTACTTATGGGTTCTCAAATAGAAACTATAATTCATTTGCTCCAATATTTGATTACAATGTTGAATGTTATAAGTGCAAAAACTATGGGCACATAGCTCATTTTTGTAGAAGTGTCCTATTGGAAACTTCTAGACAAAACAGGGAAGAATATTCCCTTTCCAAACAAAAGAAAGAACCCATGGGAGTTTGGAAAAGGAAGCAGGAGAAAGAAAACCAAAAGGAGGGATCTATGCTTGTGTAAACTTCCCTTCATTATCAAAATAAAGGAAACAAATGGTATGTTTAGAGTGGATTCTCAAGCCACATGACAAGGTACAAGAAAATGTTTTGCACTTTGAAGGAAGTAAACAAAGGCAGTGTAACATTTGCAAATAATGCTACCACAAGGATATCCGGAAAAGGTACTCTTAGTATTGATAATGGAAAGAATAAAACAAATAATGTATTCTATGTTGAAGGTTTGAAACATAATATTCTCAGTGTTAATCAAATGTGTGATCAACAACACAGTGTCATATTTGATTCTCAAGGTTGTGAGATAAGGAAGAAAAGCTCAGGAAGATTAGTGGAAAATACATATAGAACCTCAAATAATGGATATATCCTTAATGAAATTAGGAGAGAAAAATTATATATGGGACAAATAGATGAGAGTTGGTTATGGCATTAAAGAATGGGCCATATAAACTTTTATATTCTAGTAAAAATCAGCACCAAACAAGAAGTGAGAGATATGCCAAAGATTTATAATCCTTCAGACACTCTTTGCAAGCAATGTCATCATGGGAAACAAAAAAAGAGAAATATTCAAATCAAAGGATTACTCAACAACGAATCCATTCGAAATCATTCATACATGTGTATCCCTTACTCTTAGAATGCCCCTCAATGAGACCAACTTTTGTTCGGTGAAATACCTAGTGAAGATGTCTACCACTTACTATGAAGATGGACATAATTTCATATCAATGATTCCATCTTGAATATGTCCTCGAATAAAGTGCATATGAACCTTGATGTGCTTTGTCTATTTCCTCTGAACTGAGTCTCTACAAATCTTGAGAGTACTCTTATTATCACACCATATAGTTTTCAAACAAAAAAAATGAACTCCCAACTCTGTAAGAAAGTGTTGCAACCAAATTGCTTGAGTAGTAACATTCATTGCACCCCTATACTCTGCCTCTATTGATGATAAAAAAAAAATGATTTCTTCTTACTTGACCAATACATAGGTATTGATCCAAGGTAGAGGAAATATCTTGAAATGGACTTGATATCAGTGTTATCTCCTGCCCAATATGAGTCTTTGTAACCAACAAGATATAAGGAATATTTTGTTACATAATGTATACCAAAATCGATAGTCCCCTTGACATATCTGAGAATGCTCTTTGTTTCCTTCTAGTGAAGCTCATTTGGATCTTGAATGTACCTAGAAATTGATCCAACTCCATAAGATATGTTCGTTTGAGAGTGTTTAAGGTAGATAATACTCCCCACTAACTATCGATATCTAGTACAATCAACCAAAGGTGATGCATCGACATCCTCTAGTCTAACCTTTGACCGAAGAGGTGTTGGATATGGCTTGCAATCTGTCATTTTAAACCTATAAAGTATATATCTAGAATACTTGGACTGATACATCTCGATTCTTGATTCACTCTAGTTGATTTCAAGACCAAGAAAGTAATGTAGCAGTCTCATATATGTCATAAAAAACATGTCATGGAAAGTGGTCTTCAATGCAGCAATGGAGGAGGTTGAGCTCCATGTGATGAGTAAATCATCTACATATAGAAATATCAGTAGAAGGTAATATAT
>JASDQU010682582.1:27327-43256 GCA_032191745.1 Picea mariana | reverse complement strand
TGTGTGTCCAACAATGGTATCAGAGCCAATAGTCTTTTAGGCTTGATTCACTATGGTAGTTGTTCATAGCATTTGAATTATGTGTTTGTCCATTTGTCTCCCTTGGGAATTTCCTTTCACATTCCTTTCGCATAGAGAAATGTTGATAACTTGTCATTAGTCTGCCATACTCAGCATTATTTGTGCCCTAATCTATGCTCGTGTGAGCTGAGACTCATTTTGCCTGCAAGTTTGTCTCTTGTGTAGAAAATGCCTTTGTTTCCTGAGAATAACAATATCTAATGAGAAAATCCTCCATGCATCGAGGAAACCCTAAATGCCTTCGACCATTGGCAGATTTCTCTCTTGAGTTCTAGGAAGATGAACCAAACGTTGGTGTATTGTTTTGTGCACCTCTCTCCACATTGTATGGTATCTATCACACTGCATTAACTAAACACTTGCCACTCCTCGACTAGCTTTTGCATGGATAAAGTCTGAAGGAATTCTTTGAGACTTTGAGACAACTGCCTCACGCATTCACATTCCCTAATTTCCAACATTTGTCCTCACGTTAACAACACAATTTCTCTTCGTTAGTATCTCTTATATTTCTCTTCATTGTTCTCTCTCCATGGTAGGTTTCTTCTCCCTTTCTCTAGGCAGAAGTTGACACAAAATTAATGTTTCCATTACTAGCACCATGGTCTGGTCATTGTAAGACAACAACTATCTTGTTGTCTCGGCTCAGAGTTTGTATGGGAATAATCCTCCCCCATTATTATTAGGGTATCATTGTGGGCTCGTTACACCATCAATCAAGTGTCCATTGGGTCAAAGTTTCATTTCAATAACTTTGTACTCATCTGCCATATATTACATAAAATTCGTGATTTGCTTCATCTCAATAACTATAATGGTTATGCTCTGATTTTAGTGTATGCCTTCCTCATTTGTATCCAAGGCTCTTCATTGTTGCTTTTTTTTTCCTTGGAAAAAAAGCGTAATTTTATTACTTCATGAACAAAATTACATTTTGCAGATACACCTCTCGGTGTATTCTATTACATTGAAGTCTGTAGTCGAAAGCTATCTATTGCATTTCTTGAATGCTTCTGTAGGTTGTTAATTATGAAAAAAAACTTGGATCCGGTGTTGCTGAAAGTGCTTCAGCTGGTCTTCATAGTACTGATTGCATATATTATGCATGACATATATACAAAAATTTTGTTGTTGATAATTGATTTTTCCAAAAAAAATCATGTTCTTCATAGTAATGTTAAACAAAAATTGTGTTGATTTTGATTAATCCGGAAAAGGCCTGTGCAAATATTCATTTGCTTGTTCATTGCGATACTCGATTATTTTCCACTGGCCCATAGCCAAATTAATCCCCTCTTTTGACAATTGGTCTGCTTCTTTATTGTTTTCCCTGTAGACATGTTGACAAGTAAAGGTGTCAAAGTTTGTCTGTAAACGAGTAATGTCTTCCACCAATGCAACAAGTCTTGTGTT
The DNA here is from genome assembly GCA_032191745.1 of Picea mariana. Classification (NCBI taxonomy): domain Eukaryota; kingdom Viridiplantae; phylum Streptophyta; class Pinopsida; order Pinales; family Pinaceae; genus Picea; species Picea mariana. The sequence goes on along the minus strand of JASDQU010682582.1, from coordinate 41,762 downwards.
TAAACATCTTTGTGTGCCTTTTGTCCAGTTTATGACATTTAAAGAGTCCCCAAAAACTTTTAAAGTCCGGTAACCTTTTTCAATGGCAAAGGCAATGAGTAGTTTGAGGCTCAAAAGTTCTGCAAAGTTGTTTGTTCCTAGCCCGAAACCGAAAGTCATGATAAAAAAGTGTGAAGTAGAAAGGTAGAGGAGTCCTCCACCTCCACAGAGATTTTGTTGGGATGCTCCATCAAAGAAACCCCAGAGGAGGAACTGTCAATCACGACCTCTTGAGGCTGTCTAAGGGAAGGTCTAGTGTTTTGAGAGAGGAAAGAAGGCAGAAGTGCGACACTACTCACTACTGTGAGCTCAGTGAAAGCTAGGGTTCCTTTGAAAATGAAGGTATTCTGAGCGAGCCAAACGCCCCAAATAACCAAGAGGGGAAGGGCTCTTAGGAGTTTATAGTCTCTTTTTTTCCACCAAGAATGCCAAGTGTGATCCAAATATCTTCCTTCCCAGATGAAATGCAGATTTAACAGTCTAGAAATTTCCTTCCAAACTTTGTTGATGAATCTACATTTTATAAAGAGGTGTAATGTAGTTTCTCCTTTGGATTTGCAGAGAGAGCACCAACCAGGCCCAACAAAATTCCTCTTCTAAAAGTTATCCCAAGTCGGGACCTTGTTTTGTAGCACATTCCACATAAAAATTCTAGTTTTTGTCAGACTTTTGACCTTCCAAAAGATTCTCTGCCACCAAACAAACTCTTGGGGGCCTAAATTTGTGTTATATTTTAGATAGCCCAGTTTTGGGGAATAGATCCCAAAGGGGGCTGAATCCCAGATCAATTCATCCTCGTTGTCCGTGAGTCTGATCTGTGAGAATTTTAGTCAGTAAATATATCTTTCCAATTTAAGTTTTTCATCTTCACTAAGGCCCAGCCTAGTTGGATCCTTCCATCCCTGTGACCATAAGGTAGAGCAGCTGGAGTCCACCAGTGAGCTTAGGTAAATAAGACCTAGGTGGTGTAAACATTGAATTAACTGCTCGGTAAGTAAGTGATTTCCTTCACTTCCTGGCTAAGGATATTTCCCTAATCTGAAATGGTTTCCATTACCAAATTTCCAAGTTGAACCATTTTCTATGAGAGGGAAAGCGTTTAGTATGGCTTTCCAGACCGCCAAGGCTCCCTTTTTGGATTTTTGTTGACTTTTTATCCAAGCCTCTAGAGGTCTTGGTGCTATATGATTCTGGAAGATGACCTTAGTCCAAAGACTAGAGGTGTTTATAATACACCGCCCTCCCTTGGCCACCAGTGCTTTGGAGAAAAGGAAAAAAAAAATTAGACCCCAACCTCCCAATTCCTTTGGAATGACTATTCTATCCCAACGGATCCATGGGATTACATGAGCCTCCTTTTTCCCACTCCAAAGGAATTAAGAGGAGAGTTTTCTTGCTACTTCCCAAGATTCCTTTAGGGATCCAAGAGAGGGACATCCAATAAACTAGGATAGCTTCCAGAACTGACTTCACCAACACTAATCTCCCTGCCCGTGAAAGCCACCGGTGGCTCCAAGCATTTAGTCTTTTGTCCAGTTTCTTCAAGAGCCACTTCCAGTCTTCTTTTCTGTAACCATTGGGTTTTAGGATAAAACCCAAGTACTTTAGTCCTTCATCTAAACAGGAAAGACAAGAGGTGGGCTTGCTCTTCTTCTTCTGAAAGGAGGTATGTAGAGAGCGACGATTTTCTATCATTGATTTGCATCCCTGTTGCTTTTGAGAAAAGAGAAAGGATGTTCCTTGGAATTTTTGCTTCCCTTTTGGACCCTCCATTTAAAATTAATGCATTGTCCACAAAAAGAAGATGTGTGAGAGACAATGTAGGTGTGATTTTGATTCCAGAAAAGGTACATGCATTCTTTGCTTGAGTAAGAGCTATGTTGAGTCCTTCCTTTACTAGGAGGAAGAGGAGCGGTGATAAAGGACACCCTTGTTTGAGTCCTATTTATGGGGTAAAGAAGGGTGAAGCTGAGCCATTTATTAAGACCGCAAAAGAGGTCGAAGAGAGACAGTTCATGACCCAAGTAATAAAGGAAACATCAAACCCTAGATGTGTAAGTAATAACCGGATATACAACCAACTTACTCTATCATAGGCTTTTGAGAGATCTATTTTTAACACTACCCCTTTTAGACTTCTTGTCTTCATGCTATGAATACCTTCTTGTGCTATCCCTATGGCTTCATGAATTTGTCTTCCTTCCAGAAAACCAAATTGTTGTTCCGAAATATTCTTGGAAAGGATTTTTTTAATCCTTCTAGCAATTACTTTTGAGACGATTTTGTAGGCGCAACTGCAAAGTGAGATTGGTCTGAAGTCATCCAAAGTCTCTGGGTTATCCGTCTTTGGGATAAGAGCAAGGAAAGTTGAGTTGAGACTCTACGGGATTCAGCCTGAAATCCTTGTATCCTCCACCATTTTCAGTAGATTTGTTCCTATAATCTCATAATAGCCCAGGAAGAATTCAATGGTCCATCCATCTAGGCCTGGAATTTTATCTTTTTGGAAACTGTGAAGTACTTCTAGGAGATCTTTTTCTGTGACTTCTTCCATCAGGGATCGATTATTTGCTTCTTCAACAAATCTAGGAAAATATTGTGCCACTTGAACTACTTCTTCTATTGAAGCTTGGGTTTCTGCTTTAAAGAGATTTTAGAAATAATTTTTTCCGAGATTTGACATCCCTTCAAAAGATGTTTCCAAATTTCCGGCTTACTCCTTTAGATGCCAGATAGTATTGATGTTTTTCCTTCCTTTGGCATAATCTTGGAAGAACTTTGTGTTTTCATCTTCGCTCTCCAGCCAAGTAGCTATCCTTTTTAATCTCCGAGTCTCTTCCTTTTCCTTGAGTAGTTTTATCCTCCTTTTCTCCAGTTGAAGTAATTTGATTTTTGACTCTGTTGTGTTCGGTATGTCCCCTTCTTCTTCTAAGAAACTTTGTAGTTCAAGTTCGATTTCTTTTAATTCTTTGTCCTCATTTTTCCTTTTTTGGAAAGCCCATGGTTTTACCACTTCTTTGATTCTTTTCAGATTTTATGTGAACTGAAATGTTGTTGACTGTGGTAAATCTTGTCGAAAGGGTATCCAATGATCCTTTATCATCTCCAAAAAGGAGTCATCTTCAAGCCAAGTTTTGTTAAATTTTAAAGGACTGGTTGGCTTCTCAGAGCCCTGTCTGAATTCCAGAAAAATTGGATGGTGATCTGACAAGCCTCCAAAACCAATCCACTGTTTAAAGGTAAGAAGGTTGTTCAAAAGAGAGTCGTTAATCAGAAACTGGTCCAGTCTTTTAGCCACTCCTTCAATTCCGACCCTGTTGTTTTTCCAAGTAGGCTTGAGGTTTAAAGGATCAAGATCCGTTAGTTTGGACTCTGCAAATTTATGGCAAAAATAATCAGCCAATTGGTCGGGCTTGGCACTGTCCCCCCAAACCTCAGAAGGTCCGAGGGAGAGGTTTAAATCTCCCCCTAAAATTAACAGCTCTTTGAAGAAGGATTTTTTGAGAAGAGAGTCTCGAAAAAGTTTTATGTTTTGATAGGGTCCGTAAATGTTAAGGATATGAACGCCTCCTTGAGTTCTGAGGTCAAAATCGTTATCTCGAGTCCTGAATCTAGACCCCAAGTGTTAAGAACTTGAATGTTATGAGAGTTCCAACCAATGGCCAATCCACATGATCTGCCCATAACATCCATTGTAATAAAAACCCACCTTGGTAGAAGAAGTTCTAGGTTCATTTTTACCTCATCACCTACTCCCATTGTTTCTTAAGGAGTAGCAGATCCGGGTGTTCTGTGCTGACCACCCTTTTTAAGGCAGGTTTTTTGAGGCCCCCCGCCAAACCCTTGCAATTGAAGGACAAAATCTTCATCCCAGAACCTTGCCCCGAGGCTTCAATGCTCTAAGTGCTCGTTCGATAGATTGTTGTTTTCCGGCCAGAAGGTCTATCCTGGCCTTTGATTGAGCTTTGGAAAACAATGACTTTCTCCCTCGTTCAGAGAGGAGACTTTATCCTTTCTCAGTCCACCATTGGAGGGTTCTCTATTTTGAGATCTTAAGAAGTAACAGGTAGAGGAAGACTAAAGGGACTAGGAGGAGGAGGAAGTGGCTTCTTCTGTAAGGCAAAGACGCTTAGAGGGTGGTGGGGCTTCCAGAAGGGGGGGATCCTTAAAACAGATAGCGAGGGACTCGGGGAGAGTCTGGGAGACATTGTTTAGGGACAAAAAATTTAGAGCCTCCAACCATTTAGTACCCCCTAAAGATGGATTTTTAATTAAAACTGTAATGGGAGGAGAGGGAGGATGAGGAATACCCGATACCAGTGACCTCGAACCTTTTGAATCCTAAGAAGTGGTGCTTGTTTTCTCCATTTCTTCATCTGCATTCCTTTCGAGAGGTGGAGTGCAAACTTTTTGTTCCTTGTCCTTTGTGGCCTCTGTGGAGGGTGTGGGTTCCGCTGTGAGAGGTGCATCCTTTCCTGCAATAAAAACTTGCCTTCTACTGGTATCTTGAGAAGGAGACTTTAATTTTGCCCTGTTAAAATTGCCTCCTTTTGTTCTTAAGGGGAGGTGGGAAGATGCTACTAGATGCCCATACTGGTGGCATCGTCGACATCTAAAGGGGATATTTTCATAATCCAGGAGTTGGGTGTGAGTGTAATCCTCCCAAGTTAGGTCAATCTCCTCTCCAAGCCCTTCTCTGACATTTAGATTAACTAAAATCCTTGCAAATTTTATGTGTTTTGTCTCCTCATAGGATAGATCAACTTCTAGGAAATCCCCCAGGAAATTCCCAATAAGTAATCCAGAGACCAGAATTGAAGAGGTAGAGCTAGTATTCTTACCCAGACAGGGATTTTGTCAAGTTTCTCCCTGTTTGCATTGAAAAGGGGGCTCCAAGGTTTAAGCAGAAGGGGTGAGGAGTTTACACTCCAATTTTTACCCAACACCCATTTTGCATGCTCTGGTTGGAGGAAATTGAATGCAAACCAATTCCTTCTTAATTCAATGACCTTCGGGGCGTAACCTAGATGTTCTTCCAAAACCAACTGTGTCCAAGTAATAATGGTTATGAGCGCAAAAGACCTGCCACTGGCTCTCCCCACTAGAGTCTGGTTCGACAGCTATACCACCTTGTTCATGCCTATCTCTTTCCCAAGCATCAGGTTGCCAACTTTCCCTTTTGATTTGAGTCCTTTCCTTCTTCGCTTTTGTCGGGCACTATGAAAGCCCCTAGTGTCCCACGAGTCCTTCGGTTTGAAAACTGAGGAAGGAACCCTTCTGTCACAAGAAAAACCCTTGTGTTCTTCAACTTCCAAAAAAGTCGAAATAAATCCTCTAGAAGAGGGGTAAGAACCCTGAGAGCGTGCTTGGTTGATCACCTCCCTTTTGAGACCTAACCCTGAGACAACATGGTGTTGTGCCCCTTCTGTCAAAATGTCGCTTCCATCGAGTCCAGGGCAAGGAGAAGGTGAGGAGCACAAAAAGTCTTCTTCCTCCTAGGAGATCCAGTCAAGAGCTAATTCAACTAGTGAGTTAGGAGCGGAGGGGAAGCTTCCTGACATGAGAGGGTTTGTAACCAAAAAGTCTGAAAAAAGAGCCAAAAAAACTGGTGAAAGAGTCTGTTATGTGCGGGGAAAGGGAAGGGGATGGTAGCTTACCAGACAAAGGGGATAGAGGCTCGGGAGAAGTGAGCAAAACATGGCTAACTGGTGAATAACCATCTGTCAGTAGCCCCAGACTACGGTCAGCTCCGCTTGAAGAGGAGGGAAGGGCCATGTTCTCTATTCCTTTGTCCATGGTTATAACCGACGGTCGACGTCTGCAGGGATTCCGGAGAGAAAATGACAGGGACATTGTCGAGGCTGACTTCAGTTACAAGAAAGAAAGGAAACATGGCACCTTCCTAATCTTTGCGGGGGAAACGAAGAAACCGGTCCTTGCTGGGGCAGAGAAAAAAAGATCGGGGAAATTAACCATGACCACGAGCCTCAGCGTGGGGAAAAACCGCAGAGTCCATCCAGAACCTCCTGTGCTCACTTCTGACTCAAACAAATAATTTTATAGGACATCCTCCTCTTCATTGTTGTTGTAAGGCATGTTCTAAGAAATAGAACCTTGAGCTTCGATGCATGGAAGATTGCATCGCAAACAATCTCCCAAACAATCTTGCCACCACACGATTAGTAGGGTTGGGGAAGTTGATATTAAATCCATTGTTTTCATTGGTATCATGGCATGCGACCAGACAAGTGAGAGAGAAGAAGCCTAGGAAGGCCAGATGTTGGCAGTAAAACTGAGCACTCAGAGACCGTGGGTGCACTTATTCTAGAGAACAAAAAACAACATTTTATCGTTCCAAGAGCCATTCAAACAATCAGATTTCACCTCAAAGAGCTCCTGAAGTTGATGCTATGAGTCTCAATATTAAAATGTGTCTGGTGTGTAATGTGAATATTCAATTCCCCTTGCATTCAATTTCATTAATGTTGGTAGTACATTGTTCATTAAACTTCTTGGAGGATGCATGTAGACTTTTTTAAGCTCCTTGACATCGTATCCAAGCTATAAGGGCGTAAATATCCTATCTTCAACCACTACTAGCGTTTAAGAGGTGTTGAGATTGTGCCTTCTCAATTTGAGCATCTCAATTTGTGCCTTCCAAGAAGGGGTTCCATAACACATTTGCAGGTAGTTCCACTTGACATCAAAAAACACATTGAATCCTGAAGATTCATGCAACTTCATAATCAAGGTATAATTGCAAACAATCTCTTTGTAAGTTGACTTGTATTTTTCTTGTAAAAGGGTGCATTTTCGGTAGAAGCCGACACCCTTCATTTGTTGTCTGCATAGTTGAGTTTGCATTGTAAAGTCAAGGTGGAGTTGCAGGAAACCTTGTGAGGTATGAGGTATGGCTCGAGTTGAGGAACTATTAGAGTTATTGAACACTCTAATCCTCTCTTCTGTGAACAATACATTCACCACTGACAAAACAACTTTGTAGTCTGTTGTGACATGCTTGCAAGTTATGGAAGCCAAAGCAGCATTGCTGCAAACTCATACCCGACTTCTTCATGATGCACTTGAGTGAAAGAATCGTCGACAACATTCTAAAATAGTCCTTGTTCAGAACCCTATTTTCAAATACGATGAAGATATTGATGTCGATTCAGACCAACAGCTAACACAAGAGCAACTCAGTGAGACAAATCAAGATTCAAGTAAAGATAAACTTCAACTTCCTCTTTCCAAGTGGATCATCGGATATTAAGAAGAAATCAAGGACAAGCATAGAACCAATATCAGATATGAAGAGAATGTCACCTTTCATAATCCAGATTACACCAAACTGATTCAGCTCTAGAGTGTTGGACTACTACAAGAAAGTTCACATTCACCTACTCTAGTTCAAGAGAATATTCTGAAATGCCAACAATGTTAGTGAGTTGGCCACATGAAAGATCAATGCTTCGATCTTCATCCTTGCGAGTATTGTGGAAAGCACAACCATCCTTCAAAAAATTTTCAAATTTCCACAAATCTTCAAGAGTAAAGAACCATTATGGGTGGATGACATCTTAGTGATGGTCATCAATAGCCAAGAAGATATCTCAGTCATACCAAATAATTTGCGCTCAAGTATTTACACATATTACACTAACAAGGGGGAACAACATCAGTGATTGACAATCAAGCTTCAAGTTTTAAAGTCCCATCAATCGAGCAACAAAAAGCAAGCATGACAGGCGAGCGTGATTCGGTTTGTGGTCACCCAAAAATTCCAGATTGGTTTGTGGTTTTCCTTGAACCACCACTTAGTATAAGCACTACAACTTATGCTAGACAACGGTTTGTGGTTTTCCTTAAACCTCCACTTGGTAGAAGACTTCCAACTTACACTATGTAATATTTTATGGTCATCTTTAAACCAACATTCAAGCGCACTTTCAATTAGCAGAAGATATCATCTTTGACTTCTATCTAACTTACGAAATGTCTCGGGAACCATTGAGCTTAGATCCAAGTTCTGGAGTTTGTGGTCATCCTTAAACCACTAGATTAGTCTGTGGTCTTCCTTAAACTACCATCACTATTCGGTTTGTGTTCATCCCAAAACCACCAGATTCAGAGAACACATTTAGACATCAGCAGTTGCACACTTCCAGATTTCATTTGCCCACTTTCAGATATCAGCTCTCACCTTGGACTCACATACACCCTTTCAGATTAAATGGGGGAATGTTGGAAACCTAATCCTCTTAGGGTTATGGTATTCTTCACTTGACAAAATGTGAAAGGTCAAGTGACAATGTAACGATAACAAGGGAATCCAAGATACCTTGGAATACAAATCTAAAGGTTAAGACATTGTATTTATAGATGTACCATATTGATGAATAATATGTGCATTCACGTTTATCTAAACTGTGTGTCCAACATCAACATTGGCACTACTTGTGATATATCTTATCCCAATGCTCTCTCACCCGACTTCATTAAATCTCACTTCAAATAGTTTTTGTCCCAATCCAACTTTGAGGATCCCTCTTGACCTATAAAGAATCACCTCATTGGAAAGGAAACATAATTGTTAGCCATCTCCCTTCGCTAGTACTCCAAGGATCAAACAATATTTTACAAATCTCATAGGTCAATTTGTAGATTCAATGGTTTATGGCCTCAACTCCCATATATTCATAAATGGATTTCTTGAGTTTGTAAACCTCTTCTCCATGAGGAAGCATACATTTATATGTGTGTTCTTGCATTCTTCATAGTATAATTTGACTATATTGGGGATAGAGATAACATTCTCTAGCATGGGCCATGGTTCATGGGTCATACACATTTAAGTATGAAGCCCCCATTTCCTTTATTCAACCTCTATAACTCCAACCCCAATGTGGGTCATAATTCTCAATCTACATGTCTCTTTTGGAGAGTTGATTGATTGGCTTCCATTGGAAATGCTATAAAGAAGTTTCATTTTCACTCACCAAAACCTTGCAACAAAAGATATGAAAACCTATGTCAGGTTTTGTGTAGAAGTGGACCAAGTAAATGGCATGCATGAAAATATCTTGGTTGACGTTGTCAAGAAATGAGATACACTTCCACATTAAACCTAGCTGAATAGAAGAAGAATTTAATCAAGAACGTAAATGACAAATCAATCACACAATACACATAGATTTTACCCTGGAAACCCAAACCGGGAAAACCAACATTCCTTGAGCATTTTGCTCTATTGTTGTCTTATTCAATCTAAATAAAAGGTTACATGTCTAACCTTAGTCCACACCTAAGACACATTCGACATCATACCCTCTTTCCTACACAAGAAAAACCCTGTAGCCAATTCGACTTACATCTGCATGACCAACAACCTCTAAATTATAGACTCTTCGCGATTAACCATTCATCATCTAAAGATTTTGGATTAGCCTTTACGGCCTTACAACACACCTCTTTATATGCTTTACAATAGGAAAACCCCTAAAGACTTGGCGCCCAAAAACGGTTACAAATTGATGCAACCCATTGGCTACAAATCTTATGAATCTCAGGATTCAGTTACAGTCAATTCCAAGTTGGAATACTAGTCGGCCTTCATTCGATTGCCACATGCATGCCTATTGACCGCTTCGACATGATGTCGATGCCTTTACCATGTCGAACCGCCTCGACCTTCAACTTCGACTTTACCTGATCAACTAACCTCGACCTTCAACTTGTTGTCGATCTACCTTGACTTGCTATTGATCCACCTCGACTTCGATCGTCAGTTAATCCACCTCGACTAGATGTTCACTGCAAAGAATATAACAACCCAACATTCTCCATTGTTGTCTTCTTTGTTGAAACCAAGAGATTCCTGAACTTTCGTTCACAGACCTAGGGAACCAATGCCCATTGCCTCTCTGCACCAAGAGAACTTCACAACACTCACAGTCTTGGTCAACGAGTCTGTTATGCTTTCCAACATGTTTGCTTTCTCTAGTAGCACCTTGTTACTTTCCACCGTATCTCTTACGAAATGGTATTGTACATCAATGTGCTTAGTCTTCGAATGATAAGCAAGGTTCTTTGCTAGAAATATTGTGCTTTGAATGTCACGACTTACCTTCATAACTTTCTGCTCAAACCCGATTCCTGAACACAACCTTTGAAGCCATACTGCTTCTTTGCTTCCATGAGTGGCCACCATGTATTCAATTTATTTTGTTGACAAGGCTACGACCGCCTACCGTTTACTCATCTATCCTATTGCTCCACTGATCATCTTGAAGACATATCCATTGGTCGACCTCCGTCGATCTAGATCTCCAGCCCATTCGACATCAACAAAGCTATGTACATTTAATTTACCATTGTCACCTCCAGGTATTCCTTGGTAACATATAGCATAGTCCTTCATGCCACACAAATACCTGAATACTCTCTCGACAGTTGTTCAGTGCTTCTTTCCAAGTGTCGACATGTACCTTCTCAACACTCCCATTGCATGGGCAATGTCTGGTTGAGTGCAGACCATCACATACATTAGACTACCAACAACACTTGCACAGGGAACACATACCATGTCCTCTATTTATTCCTGTGTCTTTGGACACTATTCAACAGTTAGCCTTGCTCCCACAGGAATTGACACCTTCATCGGTTTGAAATCCTGCATGTTGAAAAATTTCATAATTGTTTCAATATAGTTCGTCTGATTCAACCGGAGTTTTCTAGCGGCTCGATCTTTCTTAATCTCCATTCCCATAATGAAGTTAGATGGACCAAGATCCTTCATGTCGAACTTGGAGGATAGTTGCTTCTTCACCTCCTTTATTGCGTCCATGTTGTTTCCAATCATCAACATGTCATCGACATACAAAGCTACATATATGAAATGCCCACCTTCTTCCTTGAAATATATGCAGTGATCAGATTTGCTTCTCACAAATCCAAAACTAAGGATGTATGTGTCGAAATTATGGTACCACATCCTTAGCGATTACTTTAGACCATAAAGGGATCTTTTCAGTTTGCACACCAACTCTTACTTGCCCTTTACTACAAATCCTTCAGGCTGTTTCATGTAGATTTCGTCTCCCAGGTCCCCATGTAGGAACATTGTCTTCACATCCACCTGTTCTATTTCCAGATCAAATTTTGCAGCCAGAGACATTAGTACTCTAATGGAAGTTAATTTTGCAGCAAGGGAAAAAATCTCACCAAAGTCGACTCCCTCGACTTGGGAATAAGCATTCGCTACCAGTCGAGCTTTGAACTTCTCGACTTCTCCTGTGATATCCATATTCTTCTTGAATACCCATTTTCTACCGATGAGCTTTCTTCCAATAGGTAACTTGACTAAATCCCACGTCTCATTCTTATGCAAGGATTCCATCTCTTCGACCATGGCGTCCTTCCAGAGTTCACCCTCTATTGAGTCGACTGCCTCACCAACCGACTTGGGCTCATCGTCGATGGCAGTTAACATGAATGTGGAACTAAAGTCGGGCATACTATACCTTTCGACTGATTTTATTTCTCTTTCTAATCTCCTTGACACCAGAGTCTATTGTTCCACCTCTTTCTATGATTCAATCGACTCATCTGAATCATCTTCTTCATTTCTCAGTTAAAACCGCATTGTCTCAGGATTATTCTCGGTATGAACAATTTCCTTAGGCTCAGACTTACCTCTCTCGAATGTATAGTGTTCTCCTTGATGCATGATCCCAGAGCTTATATCCTTTCATTCCTTCTTTATATCCACTTGTCGAGCTTGCTCCTTTTTTCCTTGGGAACATGCACAAATGCATCACAACCAAATACTTTGAGATGTGAGACTGAAGGATTATTACTCTACCATACCTCATATGGAGTCATGTAGACTAATGTCGATGAAGGAGACATATTCACCAGATAGCTTGTAGTCTCGACTATCTCCGCCCAAAATTCTTGTGTGAGCCCAGCACCACTGAGCACGTTCCTTGCCTCATCCATCAACGTTTTGCTCATTCTATCGACAACTCCATTTTGTTGTAGGCTATATGGTTTGGTATTTTGGTGTGTTATGTCACACTACTTGTAGAACTGATCAAATTCTTTTCCATAGAATTCACCATCGTTGTCAGTTCTCGACACCTTAATCTTCTTATCTGTATGGTTTTCTACAAGAGCTTTAAACTCTTTAAATTTTCTTGAAAACCTTTGATTTCTTCCTCGAGAAATATATCCATGTCTTCCTCAAAAAATCATCTACGAAGGAGACATAATACAAAGATCCACCAAGTGAAGGCATTGTAACCGAGCCAAACACATCACTATGCACCAATTCTAGAATCCCATTTGCCCTGGTCGCTCCATATGGGAACCTCACCCGACTTTGTTTTCCATATATGCAATCTTCACAAAAGTCGAATTTTAAACCACATTCAGGAAAACCTTCGATCATACTTTGATGTGCATAGTTGGAAGTCCTTTTTCTCTAATTTATCCCATCCTCTCGTGCCATAGCATGGTCGAGTCGATTGTATCATGTCTTGTCGAGTAGATTTGTACCGACTCAGCCTTAGTTGGGTCGAGTTGAGTCGAATTCAAGAGCAATGGTATTGTTTCATCCAGTCAAGTCGACATTCCCTAGCAACTTGTATAGGGTTCCAATCCAAAATCCTTTCATTAAGAGCATCGCACCTCTGACCATCTTACACGAATCCTTCTAAAACATAGTGTGCACTCCAGCATCACTCATATTATTAATAGATATTGGGTTTCTTGCCAAACCCCTAATGTGTAGCACACCTGGAAGGGTTCTTTTCCTCCCATCTTGCAATATTTGTCAAACTCTTCCTTGTTCAACAATTTTGGTTGTCGAGTCATCCCTCGAGAACACATCACCTCCATCATATCGTTCATACTCTTAGAACCATTCTCTATGTGGTGTCATATGATAGGATGATCCTAAGTTGATCAACCAAACACCTTGATCCAACTATGTATTGGTCGATGCTAGGTACACATCACCTCCCTTATCCATGGTCGTCTTTCTCTCAGTCGACTGCTTCTCGTTGGATCTGGTACTGACTTCCATCACCCTCGACTTACAATCCTTTTTGTAATGCCCAACTTTACCGCATTTCCAACATCTTCTTGTCGATTGAACCGGAGATTTAGATCTACCCTTCGACTTAGACTTCCTACCAGAGAATTTTCCTTTATCTCTTTCAACTGGTCAACCTCTCACCACTAAAGCATCTTTGGTCGATCCTTCCATGTTCTTTCTTGTCATTTCTTTTGACAACAAAGAAGCAACCAAGTCTTATAGCGCTAGTGTGGTTGTATTACTCCTTGTAGCCATGACTAAGATATTCCAGGAGTATGGCAAAGAACAAAATAGGCTAATACACTTCTCCTCGATGATTTTAATATCCACTGACGATAACTAGCTTAAAATGGTATTAAACGCATTTAAATGCTCAATCATCGAACTGCCATCACTCATTCTCAGAAGATACAATTTTTTTATGAGAAACAACTTATTTACTAGATATTTCGGTTGGTATAAGCTTCCCAGCTTGTCCCATAGTTTCTTGGTCGAATCTTCACCTAAGACATTCAACAATACTGAATCTGCAAGACAAATCTGAATCTTACTTCTTGCTCTTCTTTCAAGTTTCTCCCATTCTTCCATCAACATGCCTGTCGGCTGGGTACCAGGACAAACCGTTGTCCATTGTTCTCGATCTACAAAAAGATCTTCCATTTTAAGCTTCCAAAGCTCAAAATTATGGCCATTGAGTTTTTCTATCTATATCCTTGAACTGCTCACGATTCTTTACCACGATCTTTAACACAATTTATGGATTAAAACTCTTATTGTACCTAGGGTTTAGCTCTCAGATTCAAGATTGGTAAATCAAGATCTGTTACACATGTCAGAGCATAACACAACTCTAATACCACTTGTCAGGAAATGAGACACACTTCCACACTAAACCTAGCAGAAGAGAAGAAGAATTTAATCTAGAACGTAAATGACAAAGCAATCACACAGTACACATAGATTTTACCCTGGAAACCCAAACCGGGAAAACCAACATTCCTCGAGCGCTCTACTCTATTGTTGTCTTATTCAAACTAAATAAAAGGTTACATGTCTAACCTTGGTCCACACCTAATCGACATCATACCATCTTGCTTGTGCAAGAACAACCTTATAGCCAATCTAACTTACATCTGCATGACCAACAACCTCTAAATTACAAACTCTTGGCAATTAGCCATTCATCATCTAAATATTTTGGATTAGCCTTTACAACCTTACAACACGCTTCTTTATAGGCTTTAGAACAGGTAATTCCCTAAAGACTTGGCGCCCAAAAATAGTTACAGATCCATGCATA
>JASDQU010682580.1:53380-69322 GCA_032191745.1 Picea mariana | reverse complement strand
TTACTCTGTAGAGATCAAATAAATGGAGCCACACTGATTTCATGAAAGCACAGTGAATTAGAAGATGGTTGATAGTTTCAGAACTGCAATTACACAGCTTGTAGAGCCCCGGGCCTTGCCAACCTTTCCTCTAAAGCGATTCCCAGGTAAGCACTTTGTCTTTTGCTGCCAGCCATACAAACAACTTTATTTTTAGTTGGATCGGCCACTTCCACCACTGTTTAAACCACGAGTTGTCAACCTGGGAATCGAAGGCGTTTATGAGCACCTGGTAAATGTTCTTTGCTGAGATAAGACCAAACGAGTCCCCACCAGCCCAAACCAAAGAATCTGTTGAATTCCTAAGAGTAATTCCTGCATCCCTTAAAGCACTAATGAAGGAATTCCATTCAATTGCATCCTGACCATCGAGACTCAACGAATCATTGTTGCACCACTAGCCCGGAAAGTAAGAGAAGTTGTCTGTCTCTCGCTTGGGCAAGAGAGGTGATGTGAATGTTTGACAGGTGCGAGCGCAATAATTCGGAGAGGAGCGATCGGTTCTCCAAACCGATGATCTGGTCCCTTCCTAAAGAAATTGAAGTTTCGGTTCCGGGAATCCAACGCATCCAGTGCAAAATCACAAATAAATTTTTGTCATGCCATTCCAAAAGCTGGACACCTTTTGTTGCTAGTGGGAAGACTTCCGAGGCCAATTTGAAATCGAAGAATTACCCAGGTATTTGCCCAATAGAATTTTGTTCCAAATGCTGCCATGAGTCAACGCCCTCCAAAAGGTGTTTGCTATTAATGCAAAGTTGAACGTTGAAAGATTTCTGAGCCCCCATCCTCCACAGATTTTTGGTCTAACCAAGAGATCCCATCTACAGAGATGGAATTGGAACTTTTCCTTATGTCCACTCCACAAGAAAGCGAAACTTAACTTACAAATTTTATTTTAAATGGTTCTTGGAATCACCTCCAAGGACATCCAGAACACCGATAGACTTTCCAACACTGCGTTTACCAAGATAAATCTACTTCCGAGGGATAGCCATTTATTACACCACAACCCAATTTTCTTTTCGAATTTAGCCACCAACCAGCTCCAATCAACAAATTTTGAAGAACCTGGCTTTAGGCAATAACCTAGGTACTTGAAACTAGCGTTCCAATCAGCAAAGGTAAAGGGTAAGATATCTTTTAAAGGAGATAGCTCTGCTTCCTTGAGCCCCCAGTAGTGGACTGTAGTTTTCAAAGTATTTATGCAAAGACCAGAAACCTAACAGTAAGCTTGGAGAATGTCTACGATCACTTTCCACTCCAACGGATCTGCATTTGACATTACAAGGACGTCATCAACAAACATTAAATGGACAATTTTTAAAAGCTTTGTTACTTTTATACCTGAGATACTGTGATCGGCACTACTTTTGGATAACATCAGGCTAAGCCCTTCCATTATCATAATGGACAAATACAGGGATAATGGGCATCCCTAACAAAGCCCCCTCCAAACCTTGAAGTAATCCATCGCCTCACCATTAATCAAGACTGCAAAACTGGCACTAGATACGCAACACATTATCCAATCTGTTAGCTTGACTCCGAAACCAACTGTCAGTAAAACCAGCCTTAAGTACTCCCAATCTATGCTATCATAGGCTTTTTTAAGATCCAGCTTTAGTACCAGAGATTTCAAAATAATCTTTTTTACTGTGGAGGCTTTCATGTGCTGTCCCAATTGCATCCTGAATGTAGTACCAGAGATTTCAAAATAATCTTTTTTACTGTGGAGGCTTTCATGTGCTGTCCCAATTGCATCCTGAATCCTCCTACCCTTCAAGAATCCCAGCTTCTCTGAAAAAAGACACTTTGACAGTATCGGTTTTATCCGATTTGCAAGAATTTTTTAGATTACCTTATAAATTAGATTACATAAGGAGATAGGTCGGTAGTCATCAAAGGAGACCAGTCTGTTCTAGAAAAGTAGAATTAATACCTCCACTAAGATGACCTTTTCTCCTCGAGTCCTCCACCATCTCCAAAAGGTCACTTCCCACAAGATCAAAGAAGAAAAAAAAGAATTTTGATGTCCACCCATCAGCCCGGGCTTCTTTCTTTTTTGAAATTTTCAAGAACAGATTTTATTTCCTCCAAAGTTACAGGTTTGAAAAGAGACTCGGCTTCCTCCTCATTCACCAATCTTGGGTAAAGGCTGGAAACCCTGACCAAATCATTATAGTTGATTCTCTCTATTGCTTTAAAAAAGTGTTTGAAATGGTTAACAGCCTCCTCTTTAATCACCTTCTGATCAGTAATGGTATCCCCGCTGTCAATTTGAATCTATCAGACATGTTCTCGGTTCCTGTTGAAGCTAGCCATCTTATGGAAAAATTTTGAATTAGAGTTTCTGCTTTTAATCCAAGTCATCCTACTTCAGATTCGCCAAGCCACCTCCTCTCGATGGAGAAAATTATTTCTGTTTGTTTCCAGCTCACCAAGTCGTCTCTCTTCCTCCAATGATAAGGGAGTCTCAGCATTTTTTAATAAAAGCTGTTCTATATCTGTTTCCAGATCTACTAATTGCAATTTCTCATTCGCCTTGACTTCTTTAATCCACTTTTTTGTTCGACTCTTTCACCAAGTCGTCTCTCTTCCTCCAATGATAAGGGAGTCTCAGCATTTTTAAATAAAAGTTGCTCTATATCTGTTTCCAGATTTACTAATTGTAATTTCTCATTCGCCTTGACTTCTTTAATCCACTTTTTTGTTTGACTCTTAGTTCTTTCAGTTTAAACAACAATCTGACTTGTTTGTTGCCCTCCACCAAGAAAGGCGGATCATTCCAAATAATATGGACCAGCTTCACAAAGTCAGGATCCCTCAGCCAATCCGCATTAAATTTGTAAGGTAAGGCCTTGTACACCGGGGAATTCTCCAATTGAATAAATAAGGGGGCGTGATCTGATACAAAGGGGTATTCCACCCACGACCTGTATAAGCCAGCGGTAGACAAGAGACCTTCAACAATAAAACATCTATCGAGCCTTCTAACAATTGCATCTTTGACCAGATCGGCCGTTTCACCAGGTAGGGACCAACTTGGGAGGCTTAACATCGATCAGCTTCTTGGAGATGAATAAATCTCTATAAAAATCCTCAGTCGGGCCTGGCACGAAAGAGCCCCCCCAATGTTCATCCGAGGATAAAATGAAATTCAAGTCACCGGCAATAACAAGATTAGGAATAGAAAGGATACCGCGGTCAGCTAAGGAGCTCCAGAAGAGATTGTAATCTTTACACGGCCCATAAACATTTAGAAGCGCCTTGGGTTTAAAGTCCCTTGACGGAGTTTTTTTTATCGTAACCAGTCCGAGTTGTTTATGGCCTCCTTCTCTTCAAAGGTCAGAGTTAAACAACGGAAGGCAGAGAGCTTTTAACTTTACTGGTTAGTGTTGCCCCAGGCTCTTGCTGAGGTGAGGAAGAGGCTCCAGTGGTTTCATCCAAGAAGTTCAGAGAACAATCTGCTTCTACATAATCTGGAGGATTTCTCTGTAGTTCAGAATCTTTTGAAAAGTCCTTCAAATCCTTTTCCCTTACAGTCACGTCGAAGGTGACCTAATGTCATTTGGTACTGTCAGTGATCCCGCTTCAATTTTTGTTTTTTTAAAGTCCTCGAGCCTCACTTTGTTTTAGTCAGTTCTTTGGAGCCCAAGGTGAGAGTTAGGATTAAGGATTAAGTCCTAACGAGTCAACAAGGTCAAAATGTTTCGAGTCAATTTGAATAAAGTTTGGGACTATAGTCAGTATTATGTTAGCATTTCCCTTATTATTGGGTCATCTAGTCATTAGCCTTCAGGGATTCACTGTCCAGTCCTCAATTTGAGGGATTGACCAAAGGTCTAGGATCTAGTGTCATTATTTTATAATTGCAAAGTTCAGAAATATGATTTGGTAGCGCGATTTACTGTCCAGTTCTCAATTTGAGGGATTATCTCAAGGTCTAGGGTCTACTGTCATTATTTTATAAGTGCAAAGTTCAGAAATACTGCGCTACATCTAAATTGTTGTCAAAAGAAAATAGCGCTGCCAAATTCGATTTTATCATTATAAACAACGCTACCAAATCTTATGGCTGTTAAAGGAGAGCACTTCCAAATTTTATACCGTAATCTTTATTTCAAAGCGTTGATATCAAGCGAGCGGGAATCTTTTAAAAAATTGTTTTTTTTATGATGATGAATATATTTGTATTTGGTTGCCACATCTGCAGCTTTGTTGCTTTGGTGAAATTATTGAATTAATGAAGGCGCTAACCCCAATTTTCAAACTAAGGTGCCATCAAATCAAGCCAGCGAGATCTTTCTCATATTCAGGTGTTTTAAATATCACATCAAGCATTATGATGACTTTTACCACGTTTCAAGGAGTTGCCAAGGTGGAATGGTGTAGGTAGAGCGTGCGCTACAAAATTCAAGGGAAAGTACACCTGAGTTTGATTCATCGAGAAGTTGATTCATACAGTTAGTTCAAGTCATTATATCCCATCAAGGAAATTCATTATGGTACCGTTACTTTGCCCTGTTGTCAAATTTTAAATCTTATTCCTGCGAAGTTTGTTGTCACTCCCTGGATTTTCTTCCCACCTAAAGGATACCGTGCCTGTTATCATGGGATTTGTTCGTAAAGTGAACAGTCTAGCCGTTATGGGCAGAAGCAGTCATGCTAAGAGGATTGAGCCAGATGGACCTGAATTTTTGGAGGCGCAGCCAGAGATACTTCAACATCTCATCAACGCAGGTTGGGATCATTGCATTTTTCTTTTCCAAGGCCATGATGTTGAAATTACCAGTCAGTTTATCCTATCATATAGCAATGATTATGCTACAGTTAAAGGCTTTAGCTTTAGGGTTTCTGAAGCTTCTATTGCAGAAGCCATTCGAGTTTCAATGGATGGGGAAAATGGTTTAAAAAGAACGCCACTGAAGGCATCAATTTCAATTTCTTTTTAGACCTGAATTTCAAAATCCAGCATGGAATCATGGTATCCCAAAAAATTATTTTGCAGAGGGATTGAGAGTTGGTTGAAAGGGTTGTCCATATGTATTTCACTTGTGAAAGGAGGTACTCAGGGATCCATTTATTTCATATGAGATTTCTTGCATCAATTTCAATTTCTTTTTAAACCTGAATTTCAAAATCCAGCATGGAATCATGGTATCCCAAAAAATTATTTTGCAGAGGGATTGGGAGTTGGTTGTAAGGGTTGTCCATATGTATTTCACTTGTGAAGGGATGTACTCAGGGATCCATTCATTTCATATGAGATTTCTTGCTCATATTGTTGGGTTTAAGAAGATGATTTCATATTGGATTTCTTGCCTTGTTTTTTCTACAGGAATCTACTCAAGATGATAGCTAGAGCCAAAACTCCCGAGGGACTTGCTTGGCGCTCTCTCTTCCATYAAGGAATGATTAAGATCCTTTATATGCATGAGCTGAGCMAGCAAATTTTGCCTCCTCGCCCTTCTCTCAGAACTAAAGGTCGTCCATTCTCATATAGACATAAGAAACAGAGGAAAACAAAAAAGGGGCAGTCTTCAGAAGCTAAAGAAATGGGGCAGAAAACCCTAGATTCTGAAAGTGATTAGATAAAAGGGAAAACTAAGGGTAAAGGAGTTATAGTCTATCATAGGAGATCACAGAGACTTAAAGAAACTATAAAAACAAGTTATAAAATAAGTGGCAGTTGAGGAATAACAGGCTCAAGAGGAGATGCAGGTGGAACAGGAGAAAAATCAACCTTGTGAAGGCCTTACAGAGAAGATCATTATTAGAGGAAAATTCAAACGAGGCCCACTAATAAGCTCAGGCTTAAAGTTAAGGCTATAGGTCTGATCCAAGTTTTGCTAAAAACAATCACCATTGTTGATGAAGATGAAGTGCAAACTAAAACCCCTACTCCTAACTCATCTTAGTCTGTAAAAAGAAAAGCAATGAAAAGGTCAGTTGAAAAACCTGCAAAGAAGCTTGCAAAACAACAAACATTGGAAAGAATTAGCCATTGGTTCAAGCACCAGTCAGGAGGATTACCAGATCAAGGATGAAGGACGGTTTATCTATTTTGGCGTAGGCCGATCGAATAATGGAGGTGTGAAGTGATTTTTCAATTTTCTTGGCTTGTTTTTGACAAGGGATAAGAAGATAAAGAGGGTGAATTCTCCTTTGAAGTTATGTTGAGGCTAGATATGTGTTTGGAAACCTAAATTACTGAGCTGTACCTTTTTTGTAATACATATTCTATTTCCAAAACTTTTGGTATTGCTAATTAAGCATACGTTATCTCCTTGAGCTTATCACAAAGCAATTTTCCAAGGAAAAGTTTGTCTATTTTCGACTAAAGGTATAAAGTGGCAGTCATGATGGATTTTCTCACAACTGTATGGATTGGTTAAAGGGTTAGCCATCTCTTACACATTCTGTGCATAACGAGGGATTTTGCCCATGTTTTATGTGAGATTTTCAGGAGTTTTGGGTCGATCATGTTAATGAGTAATCCCTTGTATAGCTGTCCAAAAAAGCGATATCTAATGTGAGTATGAAATTAACAAGAGATACTTTCTATAGCACATTTATTACTTTAAGAATGTTTCGTAGCGCCAACCAGCACTCAAGGTGGCATGCTAGGGCAGAATTTTTGGAGCATTTTGCAGGATCTCAGGTCAAGAGTAGCAGATGGCACGAAGACTTTGGAGAACAGTTTACAACCATTTCTATTTTAAATGTAACTAAGGCCTATCTTTTAGAGATGATGAAGCTCAAATCCCTTAGTCCAGGAATAAGCAAATGGTATCTACAAGTTCGAATATGGACAGGTGTGGGGGGTTGTAGTTTTGCTGAAGAAGACTCTCTTGCATGTAATATTTCTGATATCAATAATTATTATTCAAGCATAAAAACTTTGGCTCCCTGCAGTCTGTTTCTATGTATGTATTTCTGATATCAATAAATATTATTCAAGCATAAAAGCTTTGGCTCCGTGCAGTCTGTTTCATTGGCATTAGTGTTCTGTTTCATTGGCATTAGAGCATTGATGCTAAGTTGTTCTATTTTGAATGGGTATGGAATTCATCAAATGGTGCTCTATATCTTTACATTCATTGGACTTTCATCTCAGTCTGAAAATGGTTGCAGAATTCATTCTTGGTTAAATGCTCTGCTCTGATCAGATTGCCTTTCTTACTCTACTACCATACTACAATTTAAATGTCTAGCCTGATGCCATATATCTTGCCTTTTGAGTGTACACGTTCAAATTAACCAGTCTTGAGGTTATGTGATTGATATAAAAGAATTTGACTCCATGCCCAATGGGGATCTTCTCCTCAACTCTACCACTATCATAAATTTTATAAACCCTATTATCATTTAGAGATCTAGCCTTTGGAATTTTGGAAAATTCCAAATCAATCCTTTCAGTGATTGATTTGAAGAGAGAGAGCCCTCTCTGGTTGGAAGGGCTAGCTTCCAGCCCCAAGTTGGTTTGTGGTTAACTTTGGATTTCTCTCCTCAACCTAGAGAAATTACAAAATGCCAACAGAATCCAACAAAAATTGACACCAACAATAGAAGTTTGCCTCAGGTTTTCCACAATTAAGAATCAGACCCAAAGACCCAGATTTCTCGGAAATTGAATGAATCAACCAAAATTATAAATCAAAAATTTGGCAACCGATTGCCGAGTATCCCTCCAAACCAAAATTATAAATAAAGAATTTGGCGACAGTTTGCCGAGTATCCCTACAAAACTCATTGCTCAAGAACTTTATCACTAAAATTTGGTCATTTTGTTTTCCGATTTATTTTAAGGTCCATTTTCAAGCTCCATCAGGGTTCTTATTTAATACCTACCGTCAGTAGGAAAAAGACTCGATGAAAACGTACATTGCAATGCATTAATTAAAATCACGAGCAACATAGAAATTGGTTTCCTTTGGCGTCTATGTTGCCCAGTCTAACAAGTTTCCTGCTTCCCAGAGCAACATCCAAATCCCCTGCGGAACAATCAACAAATAAGAACTGATCCAGCTTGACTCTTGAGCATACCACGAAAGGATAGGACCAACCCCAACGCATATCTAACGATAGAAAGGGGTCCAACCCCCCAACATCACGCTATCCGTTTGATGCTACTCTACACAATAGAAAACGGTACTGGAGATTTTGCCTTGGGGTGCTATCCAGATGGTCTGTTATTTTTGTTTTAGATATCTGACTTTTGAACATATCAGATTCTTTCATTGCTAACCTTTCAGCCAAACAATCCCACACATGACTAATGCGACACTTTTAAGTACCCGCAACGTAATAAATTGTCCATTTTTAGGATTTGCGTGGCTTCCATTTTGATGAAGAACTGCATGACTACAACTATTGTGATTGAAAAGGCTGGGAGTTTAACCAAAATAGGCATGTTCTATACTAAATAAACTAGCCATAGCGAACATAGAAAATGTTAGGTTAGAACTAACTGGAAGGCTTACATGCATTCCAGGAAAAGGGATTAAAACGAGTTCCGTGACACCATCTTAGATAATTATGGTACTATAGACCATAGAGAATTAGCACCAGTTCGCCACTTTTTACTATAATCTTACATTTACAGTAGATAATTTTTCAAGGGAGTTACATTTCAAATGTACTCGTCTATTTACATTAAAGGTAACCTACCTTGAAAACCCTATACAGCGTTTCTACCCGCTATAATCTTACATTCACAGTAAATAAACGTACACTCGTCCATTTACATTGCACGTGACCTGCCTTGAGGGAGTTCCATTGCAAATGTAGTCGTCTATTTACATTGCAGGTAACCTACCTTGAAAACCCTATTCAGCGTTTCTACCCGCTATAATCTTACATTCACAGTAGACAAACGTACACTCATCCATTTAAATTGCACGTGACCTGCCTTGAAAACCCTCTTAAGGGTTTATAGCCGCTATAGGGCAAATAAACATTTATGATCACAATCGATCAAAAGGGTGAACCCAACAAGCAATTGAAAAATATCCAAAAGGGAGATTGAATTGTAAAATAACTATTTTAAAAAGTGCATGCACCAAAACACATTTAAAACATTAACTCACTGCAAGTGGCTAAGAAGAAATACAGCTAAGATAGTAAAATGGTTTATTGGTGTGCCACCTCAACGTTCACAAGCAAAAAAGTAAAACATTGCAGATGAATAGCGAGAGGGGGAAGGATGATCTATCCCGAGAATTAATTTTGCTTCAAGGGAACGAGTCAACAAGACATTGATAAATCCTATGACCAGATAATGAAGCAGAATTCGTTTATATAACACATAAAATAAGAGATTTAATGGAGGATAATCCAGACCAGATATATCAGGTCCCGCGGGAAATCAAACCAAGCAGACGATTCCATAGTTGCTTTCTGTGCACGTAACCGTACTAATTTCATTTACCTTGACAATTCAACGCACCGGCTAATTTGTGCAAAGATGAATAAATATGGATATACATCATCTATTTGTTACGAAAACACTAAAACAAACCCTCTAGCGAAGACATCGATTTGTTAAACGCGGGAACCCGACCGACGTTCGAATCCATCCGCCGCGTTAACAGCCGAACTCCTCGCGAGCGAGCTCACGAATGATTAAGGAGACGCTACAATCCTATTTCAAGAAAGTAGGAAATAAAAATAGAGTTCGGGTTTGAAAGAATAATAAGAGCAAGCTAGTGTCAGAGTTTGAGATTGGGAATAATAGAGTTCTTGGTTACATGGAGGTGATCACCCAAGGGTACTTATTCACCTAGATTGGAGTTGAGGCTTAGCAAAGTATGATCTAGATACATTTAAAAGCAAAAATAGCTAAGAACAAATACCCAACCGTTGATTAAAAAGTCCACGCACCAAAACACATTCAGAACCATTAATTCACACTACAATTGGCTAAAAACAAATACAGCAAAAATAGTAAAATGCTTTGTTGGTGTGCCACCTCAACGTTCACAAGCAAAAAAGGTAGAAATTGCAGATGAATAGCGAGAGGGGGAGGGATGATCAATCCCGGACATTAATTTTGCTTCAAGGGAACGAGTCAACAAGATATTGATAAATCCTGTGACCAGATAATGAAGCAAATTTCGATCATATAACACATAAAATAAGAGAATTAATGGAGGGTAATCCAGGCCGGCTATATCATGTCCCGCAGGAAATCAAAGCAAGCAGACAATCACCCATACTTGCTCTCTGTGCACATAACCGTGCTAATTTCATTTGCCTTGACAATCCAACGCACCGGCTTATTTGTGCACAGATGAATAAATATGGATATTCATTATCTATTTGTTAAAAAACTCTAAAACAAACCAAACCCTCTGGAGAAGACATCGATTTGTTAAACTCAGGATCCCAACTAACGTTCGCATCCATCCGCTACATTAACACCCAACCCTCCTGGCGCGCGAGCTCTTGAATAGTAAAGGAGACGCTTCAATCCTATTTCAAGGAAATGGAAAGAAAATTAGGGTTAGGGTTTGAGAGACGCTTCAATCCTATTTCAAGGAAATGGAAAGAAAATTAGGGTTAGGGTTTGAGAGACGCTTCAATCCTATTGGTCACATGGAGGTGCCAAGTATTTTGTCGACACCCTGCTATTACTTCCTTGATGTCATTTTCCTTTTTGACCTAGACATTGTAGATGAAATAGAAGGATTGCTTCTCTTTCGAATCCCCGAGGGTACTCGTCCACCTAGATTGGTGTTAAGGCTTCGCTAGGTAGGATCTCGATAAATTTTAAAACCTAGATTGGTGTTAAGGCTTCGCTAGGTAGGATCTCGATAAATTTAAAAGTAAGGAGTTTTTAAAGCGTTGGTTGATATGGTCAAAAATTTCGAAAGGGTCGATAAAGCCATGTATGTTAGATTATTGATTTAATTTAAATTGTTGTTATTAATGTTATTAGGTATTTCGCTAGATTTATGTTAGGAGTGTTTGGTTCAAATCTTTTTGAGTGAGGCACACTAGTTTATGTCAATAAATTTGTGTTTGGTTCAAGCTTCTTTGAGTGAAGCACATTAGTTTATGCCAATAAATTTATTAGAGATGTCATCTATGACTCTAAAAAAATATCTTTTAAATTTCCCTACAAGGTAAATTTCTTAAAAAAAAAAGAATCACTCTTTAAGTAAAACACATATTTTTATTTTGATAGAAATACTCAATCCACATCATAGAAGAAAAGACTCCCACTAATCAATTGTTTTTTTCACTTCACAAGGTGATGAGAGAATGTACATCCAAAAGGCATGCTTCTTGCACAATGTTTCACACTTGTAGCACCATAGCTATGTGAATTTGGAACCTACTACTAAGGCCAAGGGGTTCTAAGGGATGGATTACCTAATGGAAGGGTATCATCAATCATATCACAATTGTTTTGCATGGCAATGGGAGGTAGTGTGTTGTTTTTAGACGAAAATGCCATGAAGTTATTAAGGATGATCTACAATGGCATTTGATATGGGATACTCAAATCGCCTCTTGTCCGTCAAAATTCGACAGATGAAGAATTGTTGAAATGGCAATTTGCATTGCTCAAATTGCAATTTTGAGTATCTGAGTAGATTGAGAGGCTCAGAATTAGTCCAAAATCATAGTTTCCAATTGTTGAAAATGCAGTTTTGCATTGAACTGAAAATTCTAACCAAATTTTGATCAAATTAGGAAGGAAAAACGACAAATATAACAAGGTGATATGATGGCCCCATATCCCACACTATCAGCAACAACTAAGTCGTAAGCTTCAACTCAACCCCTTATAATGAAGAAACTAAAGCTCAAGTGGTTGTCCAAACACTTTCTACAAGTAAATGAAATTCTTCGAGCTCGGGAAGTGCAAATTTGCCCTGGTATGCATTGGATAAAATAAGGGGATGGGTCCACGAAAACCTTCTTTTAAGGCCTTGGCATCAAAAGAAGTTGCAGCCTTGGCATCAAAAGAAGTCCCAAAAACTGTAGGATTCACAACATAAAGATTTATACATAAATGAAAATGAAAGGCAAAATCTAGATTTCACTGCACAAAGATTTGAACGATGGAATTTTATTCAGTAATGTTCATCAAACATAAATTATAATTTGACATCCTCATCAAAATAATGGAGCCATATCAATTTAAGTTTAAAAATAAAATGATTAATGAGCTTTTCACAATCTTCTTTCATTAATGATAAAGACTTAAGAATAAAGACTTTTCAAATTTAGATACACTGAAATGGAGAAAATGGTTAGGAAATTTACATTTTAGGAAAACACTATTAGGTGGAAGACTTGAAAGTAAACAACAAAGTAAAAGCATGCAATTAAGATAGAGTTACAAGGATTGATTTAGAAGGCAAGAGTTCTAAATCTTCATGCGATTTCGTATATTCTATATTTATAGTGGAAGAGATATGTTATCATTTTCTTTGAAAAAATGTTGTTATCTCTTATTCAAATAAAACTTTGGAGGATCTTACCTCTTCTCTAAAATATTTAGATGGAGGGCAACTCAATTGTCAACCACAATAATCATTGGTAATCTTGAGGGACTCAATTTAATTTGAACTTGTGATATATGGCCTCTCCATCAACAAGATGCCCTGGATAGATGGTTTAATCAATTGAGCTAACTCTTGGGACTTCTTTAAAAAAATGTTGTTAGTTATCATATGATTGGTCATCTTCAATAACTAGGTCATTTATAAACTTTAAGATTCTATTTTCTTGCAAGCCCAATTGTTCATAAACAAAATCCTTTGATGTCTAGAGTTTGTTATTTTAGTGTCCTTACACTACTATACAGTTCATCTAAATAGAGATTCAACTAGTCATTTTTCATGTATGTGATGGGAAACATAACTTAACCAGTATCGATGATAGATTTACTATCGAAATATTTTATGAATGCCTCCTTAAATTCTTTAACTTTTAACAATGAATACTTTCTCTTCCACTAATCCATCATTATTAAAAGACAGGGGACAATCAAATTGACTCATTTTGGGAATAAGTACAATTTGTGGCTTACCCTTTTAATTTATGTTGTCACCCTAGGTGGATGACACCACAATAATCTAACCTTACTTAACTAATGATCATTTGGTAGGGTTTGAGATTATTCTCACCCATGGTAGATAGGTAAAAAAGATACTTAGTAATACAATCTTGATAAAATGGTTCGCCTTTCTATTTACATGCCTCTATGTTTTCATTGACATTCAAAATAACATAATATAAACTTACTAAATAATAGGACAAATTCCATGTGTGCATAACAACACTTTATTTGTCTCCAACCATCCACCTCCACCAAGATTATTGAACAGTGGATGGGTGATTCGAAATGGATCATTATATAATTTGTCATCTATTTTTGTGCTTTCTAGGTGGAAAAAGGAGTCATTGGCTTCTAGGCCCATTATAGGGATAGGTCCCGCCTTGGTGATTTGGGGTCAAGAAACTTCTAGATCATGTTTAAGACCGTAAACGACCATTTTGGGGGTCAAAACTTTGCGAAACAAATTCACAACCTTCAACAATGTTCTACACGTTGAGAGATTTCCAATAGTGTGAAGATCACATGAATTGAAGTTTGTATGAAGAAGTTATGCCTCTCACAACTTAACCTATCCTATTGACCACCATGATCCAAAGTGGATGTCACATTAGCTTAGATTACTTACACATGTGGAGCTAGTCGTGTGTGTACTTTCAAGAAGAATCTACAGGGTGCAAAACCCTAACCCTAATCGGGAGTTGAGGCATGCAAAAATCCTAAGCCTAGATATCGATCATGACATTGTTAAATACTAGGCCACTAGGATAGGAAGGGGTTCCATTCTTATTGTATTGTTTATTATTCCATAGTTTGGCAGAGCATCTAGGAATGGGATATTGAAGTAGATATATGAAGTAGAAGATATTGTAGCAACCATGTTGGCCATAGTTTCCATGGCAACTCCATGATGAGTGCACTTTCTTTGTATTTGCAAGGCATAGGCCTCACCTTCTAGTTGCTTTTTTCCCATGGCACATAATGTGTTCATTATGTGGATGGTGTCTTATTTGCTTGGCTTCTTTCATTTCACCTTAGATTTATTTCAGTATTTTGTGCTCTAAGCTAGTAATATTATATCTAAAATCTAAAGTTAAACACTACATAATAAGAGATTGCATAATATTGTAAAAAATGTTGTGACGGAGCATTCCAATGGAATATCCATGGAAAATTACAGATCAATGGGTGTTTGGTTGTTGAATTTTGCCAAGTTTAGTTGAGGACCTATGTTCCCATGGGTGTCATTAGTGTTTTGGAAGGGTTGTGAATAAACCACAATGTAACTTAGGTGAGGAACAAAGCCTTGTATGTTGTTGAAGTTTGTTCCATGTGAACTTCTATTAGTGTGAGCCTCTTAATGGGGGTTGGAAATAGAGATCATGTTTTTAAGTTTTAAAAGTTGATTTGCATGTTTTTCATGGGTTGACTAGGAGGCATGATGTGTGTATAATAATTGAAAGTTGGGATTCCATTTTGCTAAGGTTTTGAATGTTTTGGGGACCCATTTGGTTTGGCTAGATGGAGGTGTTAATTTGTATTGTATGGTTACATTAAGGAGCACATTGATGTGGCATTGTAACACCCTGTTCCCCCCAGTCTGTAAAAATAACTATACTAGCCAAGAACTATGGCAAACTCAAAGATTGTGAATGTTTGATTTGACAGACCTTTGTATAAAAGGTCCGAGGAATGTAAATGATGTATGAATATATGTTGCATAGCTGCTGAGAGGGGGATGTGCTAAAAAAGAGACCACGATGGCTGACGGAAGGTGGTGGAAGGCACCTGGAATGGTGGCGTTAACTTCCATGGAACCAATATCGTATTGGTCTGTACTGGCTCAAAGACCAAAGCTGCTCTCTGGCCCTAGAATGAATTACTCACCAGGATGGTAGGTGGGGAGGCTCCTCATGAGTTAACGAGGGGATGGGGGTGAACCGCCCATCCATAGAAGCCCTCAGACCTAACCACTGCGGGGGAATTCGCGCCACACGCAACCTTGCAGGACAAAAGCAAGAAAGGAAGTGTGGGGAGAGAGAGCGCACCATAGGGAATCGCAGAGGAGAACCAGAGGAACTCCAGAAAATACAGCGAGTCTTGAGCAGAGGAGAAGGAGAGTAACCTTCATCCTTGACTTCCGACAAGGGGGAAGTAGGAGACTGAGTCTCAAAGCCTCGTGGTCTAGCTCGAGGGTGGCTAGTGGTAAATCGGTTGGGAGTCGCTAAGCCTACGGTTGGGTGGAAATGAGCACCCCTCTTAGTAGTTGCGTTACACCTGGTGTTTTCTAATAAGTGTTTATGTCCTGTATTTTAAATTGAATATTCCTGGAATGCATGCGCATGGTTGTACACTCATAAATGGTTTCTGTATAGAAATGTTTGCCTGGTGTTTTGATCGGAAATGGTGGATGCATGCTTATACTTGTATGACCATATTCGGTTTATATATATATATATATATATATGTATATATGTATATACTGAACAAGTTCAGATTTCGAGTCCATCCTCGGGAGAATTGTCCCCTGCACTTAACTCACACGATGCCTTGGTTGGATTTCCCCGAAGGCACCTCCTTCCGGGAAAGTTCCCACACCCTACAGAGATGAGTGAGTCCCTTGCAAGGACTACCATTTTAGTAAACCTATGAGTTTTCTTCTTCCCTGTCACCGAAAGTAGCCTAGCAGGGATACCTCTCGGCATTTCGGAGTTTCGGCTCCCGGGAAACTCAGATGCGAGACCTCTTGTGAGGGCACATCGCGAAATCCCGACTTGCGAGACCCCAAAATGAACTTAGCCTCATATATATATATATATATATATATA
>JASDQU010682580.1:10938-46217 GCA_032191745.1 Picea mariana | reverse complement strand
ATACGGTGTTTCGACACCCGAGATATCTAAGGGCAAGTCTCTCGTACTCGCCAGTCCCGAAATCCTGACTTGCGAAACCCTGAAATGGCATAGCGTGTCTAGAGTTTGTAGGTTTTGGTGTTTCGGCACCCGGGAAACCCAAGGGTCAGTTCCCTTGTACTCACCAGTCGCGAAATCCCGAAGTATGAAACCCCGAAAAGGTCTAACGCGGATGAGATACAATGTTTCGGTGTTTCGGCATCCAGGATATCTAAGGGCAAGTCTCTCGTACTCGCCAGTCCCGAAATCCCGACTTGTGAAACCCCAAAATGGCATGGCGTGTCTAGAGTTTGGAAGTTTCGGTGTTTCGGCACCCGGGAAACCCAAGGGTCAGTTTTCTTGTACTCGCCAGTTGCGAAATCCCAAAGTATGAAACTCCGAAAAGGTCTAGCATGGATAAGTCTTGGTATTTCTGTGTTTCAGCAGCAGGGAAACCCAAGGGTCAGTTTCCTTGTATTCGCCAGACGCGAAATCCCGCCTTGCGAAACCCCGAAATAAGTATAATGCGGATAAGTCTTGATGTCTCGATATTTTGGCACCCGAGATATCTAGAGGCAAGTCCCTGGTACATGCCAGTCCCGAATTCCCGACTTGTGAAATATCGATATGGTTTAGTGCGTGTAGATTTGGTTTTCGGTACTCGAAAAACTGAAGGGTATGAACCCCTCGTTCTCTTCTACCTCGAAAACCTAGTACGCGAAACTCTGAAAGGTGGAATGCCAAGTTTTAATCAGAGGCATTGTTAGATGTGACGAACTATTGGTTCCTTTTGGATTTCGGCACTTCAAGAGACCCGAGAGCGGGGGAACACATGCATCGCGATTTCCCGAATCGCGAAAGCCGGAAGCACCTCTCCGGTAAGGCCTGTGGTCATAGCCAACGATCACATGGGTAAGGGTAAGGGATGGTAGGGTCTGCATCAGGTCCCACAGGAATTCAAGGATTCTGTTCCTCGGGGAAAAGGAGAAAAAAGCCGAAAAATATTAGTTCCCGTAGTGGGTGTGTTACAGGCATGCACTAAGGTTTGTTAGGGGAAAATATTTGAGGAATGTTCATGTGTTTCAATTTAAATTTTAAGTGGCAATTCTAGTATGAGACATTATTTGAAAAGTAGGATGTTGAAGGTTGAGAGCAAGAGGGGAGTCCAATATGTTGAGGCATTCTAAAAGTTGTTTGAAGGAGAGGAGCCTACAAGCTCATATAGTTGTAGGATTGGCCAATGACAATGGTGGAGGGTTGAGTTTAAAATTCGGTTATACCTCATCTAGTGTGCATAGGTTGAGGAATTCCAGCAGTGGGAATCCTAGGACGGTTAGGTTTGTAAGGAGGAGGCAATGAAGGGAAAGTCTCTACATGTTAAGGAGTAGAAACATAAAAGAAAAAGAAAGGCATCATGACAAACTCTTGGAAAAGCTAGGATCTTAAAAGGTTCATTGGGCACATTATGACCACTAGTTTGAGTGGAAGAATTGTCCTTAAGGGGATGTGGGACGTAAACGTCCAACAAAGTGGAAAGATTAGGTTGCTCCAAGTTTTGAACTCATGATTGGATGGGACAAGGTTGATGTTTGACATGAGGACCTCTTAAGAAGTTGAGGCCCAAGGATACTAGGATTTCAAGACTTTGAAGTCGTGCTAAATGGTGAACAATAGAATTGTCATACTCTAATATCGAGACGTCTCAACAAGAGAGGTAACACATAAAGTTTCCATGGGGAATAGGTAAAATCCTAAGGTATGAACTACTTCGACAAGTAATTTGGGAGAGGAGAGGAGAGGTGGAAGAAGAACCCTTACACTTAGAAGGGGAGAGAGAGAGAGAGAGAGAGAGAGAGAGAGAGAGAGAGAGGGAGAACTTTCACTAAGGGGGATCGGAAGGGAGGGAACCTCTGATAATGGAGTAAGAGGATAAGGTAAAGAAAACCCTTTGCTTGATAAAGGGAAGGGTTGACTAGAACTATGTAGTGGAATCATGAAATGTAGGTATTATTAGGAAACATAAGCAAGGAATAGATACACCCAACCTTGGAGAAAGAGATAGGAAGATTGTGTTCCAACCTAGGAGTTTATCAATCCTAAGAGAGGGTCAAGAAAAGGGGCAAAGGAACTCCTTTAATGAAAAAAATTAACTCCATGTCAAACAAGGCAAAGCTAGCTTGGATGGCTTGTCTAGGTGGAGGCAAAGTCACCACCCACTTTTTTGGAAAAATAGAGAAAACTAGGAAGAGAAGAGGGGAGACCAACACTAAATTAATTAGGGTTTGATATCATTAATGTTCCTATGACTGTTGTGGACAAATATGGAATTTGATTAAGTTTGATTTACAACAATAAACTAAACTAAAGAAAAATAAAATGAGAACTAAACTAAGTTAATTTCCATCTTTCACTTTGGGAAATCTAATTAATCAACTTGACTGAAAAGTAAATCCGAAAGTAAAAGATGCCTAAATTGAAATGAAACTTATCTTTATTTTTATACCCAATTCAAAAAACAAATAACAAATATTATGATTTATTCCCACCTTTTATGGTGTGCAATCATGTAACATCCCTAGTTCTAATCCCCACGAATTATAATGTAATTGTATAAATGTGAATTAGGTTGGTGAGTCGATGCATTGTGGCGAAGAGCCCATATTGATCTAATGTGATCGGGGGGTGAATTGCATGTTATAAACATTGATTAACTAATAAAAGTAATAATCATTGGTTGTGATACGAAAGAGATGAAGAACGATGGGGGGCTATGATTCCACATCAGAGAGGGGTCCAAGGGGGCAATTATTCGTGGGTATTAATCCAACCCACATTCCTAAAATTATTATCTTTGCGTGTAACCTCCTATTTGTTGATTGATTGTATGAGAGACCAATAATTAAACTCATGTAAGAGGGTGGGTGTGAGTGGTCACATCTGATAGTTATTGGAGAGCATGGGCCGAAGTACAATCATCCTTGAGAAGAGTGTGAGTCAAGCAAGCAAGGAAGAAGAGAGAATTTGTATGCAGAATGGGGAGAGTTTTTACATGCATTTTTTGTGCAGCAAAAGGAGAGTAGAGGGATGGGAAAAGGACCACCCATGGTATACTTGAAGGCATCCATTGCTTGGTTGTGTTTTTATGCTGAGAAACATGCATGTGTGCCTGTAAGTTGGGCTATGAGCCTGTGGTGCGATTTTTCATGGAGAAAATGACTTAGAGCCTTGTGAAGGTTGTTGTGAGAAAATATGAAACAACTGAGAGTTCCTAGAGTTCCCAACTAAGTGATTCATGGCCAACCAAATGCACTAGTGGCCCTAATAAACGAATAGTATAGCCCGAGGGACTGTGAGCAATGAAGGGGGTACATTCCTTGGGTAGTGCAGGTTGTGGGGAAAAGAGAGAGAGCTGGAGGTTTGGAACTGTTGCGAGACTAGAACCTGGGTTTGGGGTTGCTCTGTGTGGAGAGTGGATAACTAGTGGGTTGGATCTCCTTATGGACTCATAACCTCAGCTCGGGGGTGGCTTGTTGATGAAAGAAAATGATCAGCAATGCCTATGGTTGGGAGGTTCATCCTTCATTTGCAGCAAGTTGGTTAATCATTAACAGATCCATGTTTATGTTATGTTCCTATGTTAATTATGTTGTATAAATGGTTTATATGAATGTTGTGTGTTTATTGTTTGCTTGAACAATTATATTCATGTTTAATATATGCTGCTAGATGCATTTAGAACTATGGTATCAGTCAATTGGTCAATATTGTGTGTGATTTGCGGCTGGTAAGCTACAAAAATTTAATTAGCAGTAAATCTTTATAATTTAATGAGTTTTTGCACGTAATGTTGCTCAGTTGAGCGTTGAGTATGTTGCATTATGGTATCAGAGTTGTTAAAAAGAGAGTTTTGAGTGATGTGGCCCAACTTGGGTGGTAGGGTACATTACAAAGTGGTATCATAGCCCAGTTTTCAACACTGAGCCTGGATGGGCCAATTAGTGGAACACAGAAGTAAAAATTACAGACTATGTAGGCAAATTGTTTGACGGAATGCCGAAAAAAGGATGTTTGAAATTCGTTTGTTGAAATTACGACAATAAAATTGAGAGAAATTTCATGGGTAATGTGAAGAATTGAGCCCCTTTGGAAATCTTGAACATAAGCAAATCAGAAAAAAATGGGTATTTCTTTGTACGATGAGGTCAACATGGCGTGGAGTCCACATGTCAGTTGACATGGTAGAAGAAAGATGTTTGTTTCCACGGTGGCAGGTACATGTTGGATGAGATTATAATTGGTAGGTGATGTGGAGCCATGTGGCAGACCAATTGTCAATCCCACGAAACTGTCATAAAATCTTGGAAAATTGTTTGTGAGTCCGTGAGTCCGAAGAAGTGGAAAAATGGTTAAGTGTTGAGACTTTTCGGATAGACTTATGAAAGAAAGGTTACAATATTGTGAGTCCGTGAGTCCGAAGAAGTGGAAAAATGACTAAGTGTTGAGACTTTTCAGACGAACTTACGAAAGAAAGGTTACAAGATTGCGAGTCAATGAGTCCAAAGAAGTGGAAAAATGACTAAGTGTTGGGACTTATTGTGAGTCCATGAGTTTGCAAGCCCGCGAGTCTGAAGAAGTGGGAAAATGACTAAGTATTGAGACTTTTCGGACGAACTTATGAAAGAAAGGTTACAAGATTGTGAATCTGTGAGTCCGAAGAAGTGGAAAAATGGCTAAGTGTTGAGACTTTTCGGACGAACTTATGAAAGAAAGGTTACAAGATTGTGAGTCTGTGAGTCCGCAAGTCTGAAGAAGTGGAAAAATGACTAAGTGTTGAGACTTTTCGGACGAACTTATGAAAGAAAGGTTACAATATTGTGAGCCTATGAGTCTGGGAGTCCGAAGAAGTGGAAAAATGACCAAGTGTTTAGAATTTTTGGACGGAGTTATGAAAGAAAGGTTACAATATTGTGAGCCCGCGAGTCCAAATAAGTGGAAAAATGACTAAGTGTTGAGACTTTTCAAGCGGACTTATGAAAGAAATGTTACAAGATCATGAGTTCGCAAGTCCGCAAAGATGGAAAAATGGTTGAGTTTTGAGACTTTCCGGACGAACTTATGAAAGGAAGGTTACAAGTTTATGAGTTCGTGAGTCCTCGAAGGAAAAAGAAACTAAGTGTTGGTAGTGGGTTCCTGGAAGGTATGAAGAAGAAATATGACTTAGATCCACGATGAATCCATTAAGATAGATAAACGGAGGAGAGAGAAAGCGTAATGTGAATTTGTAAGGGAGTTAATTATCAGCAGGTTGTGGGCTTTTTATCAGGACCATCGGATCTGAAGGTGGATTGATCCCCACCATGGATGATCCAGATTATTTTTGGCACCAAATGAGAGCAGAGATATAATAAATAAACGTACAGAGATATATCATATATCCAATAATATAACAGAGATATATCAGATGTATATAACAAGAGGCACAAATATACAATAATACACAATTTCTATTAATGAGTGAAATGTACAGAACTGTAAAATTACAAAGTGAAAGACTCACTAGAATGGTGGCAACATATCTTTGAGAAGAGATGTGATGGCTACGCTCATTCGCAAGAAGATGAGTACAATGAGGCTTTGAAGGCCTTTTTTACAATAGACATGAATGCCAAAACCCTATACATCCAAAAACCTAACCCTAGGAGATGAAGTGCCAAAAGTCACGTGGGCCCCGTTGGGGTCAGTTAGTACATCAACTTCCCAGGGTCTTAACTTTTACATACGATCTTCGTTTAGGGCGCACAAGGGCTCGTTAGAAAGGTTTTGACAAGGAGCTTCATTTCATAGGCTCAATCAAATCCTTCATCCATATTTCAGGTGCCCGATCATGAAAAAAAGAAGTCATTTAGGCCCTCAAAATGGCCCTGAAAGTTTGGGACCCGAAAAACTGCTATAAATAGTAAGTTGCCAAAACACTATTTTGAGCCAGTTGGAATAGGTGGGTGGCCACCGCGACCCCCCTGGATCAGTCCTCCCCCCTTAGGAAGAAATGGTCTCCATTGT
Source organism: Picea mariana (assembly GCA_032191745.1). Lineage (NCBI taxonomy): Eukaryota > Viridiplantae > Streptophyta > Pinopsida > Pinales > Pinaceae > Picea > Picea mariana. The sequence continues at coordinate 40,139 of JASDQU010682580.1, read as the reverse complement.
GTTGTTTTCTCGGGGGAGAGGGAGAAACGTTTGTTGAATTTGAACCTTGGTGAGTTGCTTGCCTTGTTGGAGAAGTTGTGTTGCTTGTCTTGTGGAAGGTTGTGGAGAACCTGATGTTGGAAAGGTTGGAACTTTTTAACTAGCCTGGCTACATGAGATGACTGTGTGCAGAATGAATCTTTGCACTTTTTTGCAATCTTGTCGACCTGCTTTTTCTGGATAAAAGGTGCTTGTACATAGGCTACAGTGGTTGCAATGTCCTTCTGTTCACCTTTTGAACAAATTGTAAAGAGGTTGAATGTTGTAGTATGAGTTATTACCTTGCGACACTGTTTAGGTGGGAAAATAGTCGAAACTACCTCTGGTATCTTGTAGAGATGACCCCCTAGAGTAACAACGACACTATGAAGCCGAGACTCATAAATAGCATGGTGCTTCCACATATATGGCTGGCCCAAAAGAACATCACAGACATCCAATGGGGTAACATCACATAATACCTCATCCTTGAAGGGCTTGATGTTGTATGACAAGCGACACTATTGGCTGACATAGATATCTCGTCCCTGGTGAAGCCACCTGATGTTGTATGGCTGCAGGTGTGGTGTTGTCGACAATCCCAACTGTTTGACGACCTATGCTGAGATGAGGTTCTTTTGGCTTCCGCTATCAACAATAAAATGTAGCGGGGTCCCCTTCACCCACATTTGTCAATGAAAAAGGCACTCCCCCTCTTCAGGATCTGCTGGTTCTTCTAGTTGAATTGGTGTGGTCACGACAGTAGCAGTGGGGTCTACGTCGACGATCTGTCTTCTCCCATTATTTTCTGAATCAGATTCTGATTAAGGGTTCGACTCCTTTTCTTTGACTCGGCCACCAATGATTGTTTTGAGCGACATTCATCAGTGTTGTGCCAGGGGATTTTGTGGAAATCGCACCACTTTCTAGTGTCCTTCTTCATCCTTTCATTACCCTTATTTTCCTGTGGCTTGGATTGGTTTTCTAGAGGCTGGTTGTTAGGGTCGTCTTTACCATACTTTGGTTGTTGCGGATTTGCAGACCCAAACTCTCATTTATTTTAGTGCCAAAATTTATGCTCTGTTTTGACAACATATCGATAGGAAGCTCCCAGTGATGAGATGTCCAAAAAATCCATTTCGGTTTGGATGTACCTATGCAGAGCTCCACGGTATTTTAGAACCAAATATCGCTCGGAGTCTTTGATACCCATCTTGGTGTGCAAGGTATGGAAAGTATTTGTGAAATTCGTCATTGTTTGGCCGCTCTCTTGCCGAAGTGTGGTCCATCTCATGTATCGATCATCATAGTTACTAAGAAGGTAATATTGTTCCTTGACCACATCCACAACAAAATCCCAAGTGGGATCGACCCCATTTATTCCAGACTCCTCTGTGGAACTTTGCTCCCAGTAAATTTCCCACCAATGTTTTACATGGGGGAGAGCCTTAAGGAGTGCAAAGGTGATTTTTTCCCTGTCAACAAAATTGTGAACAAAGAAATAACCTTCTAGCAGATTTAACCATTTTTTTAGGGCATCTGCATCTATCTGACCTTCAAATACAGGATTATCAAAATTAACTTGTACCTTGAAAGGAGAGGTGCCTCCAAAGTGGTCGCTTGATGAAGATGTGCATGTTTTTATCGATAGGCGTTGAAGGATGTGAGAAAAATTCTCCATAATTTCGTCCCTCTGTCACGTGAGAGCTTGCTCCAGCAACAGATTAATATAATCTTTTGCTCCGTCGTTTTTCTTTTCTTCCGCCATGGAGGGTTTCTTGGGCGTGTGAGAGCGATTGTCCTCAAGAGAGACAAGCTCGAGACCCAAATCTCTATACTCAGACCTTGTCATGGACATGCACTGAAAAATGACCAAGAGCAACCTGCTCTGATACCACTGATCTGGATTATTTTTGGCACGAAATGAGAGCCGAGATATAATAAATAAATGTAGAGAGAAATATCATATATCCAATAATATAACAAAGATATATCATATGTATATAACAAGAGGCACAAATATACAGTAATACACAATTTATATTAATGAGTGAAATGTAGAGAACCGTAAAATTACAGAGTGAAAGACTCGCTAGAATGGTGGCAGCTTATCTTTGAGAAGAGATGTGATGGTTATTCTCATTCACAAGAAGATGAGTACAATGAGGCTCTGAAGGCCTTTTTTACAATAAACATGAATGCCAAAACCATAGACATCCAAAAATGATCCAGGTGGATATCGGTGGCCACCCACCTATTCCACTGGCTCGAAAAATAGTTTTCCACCTTGGCAGTTTTTCGACAGTTTTTCGGGTTCCAAACTTCCGGGGCCGTTTTAAGGCCCTAAACAACGCTTTTTGGGGATTTGGGGCCCATGTGATTAATGGAGGCACTAACATGAGCCAGTCGAAAACTGTTCCTCTTGGTTAGACCTTTCCAATGGCTATCGTGCGCCTAAAACATAGATCGTATGCAAAAGTTACGACCCCGGGAAGTTGATGTACTAACTTACCCAAACGGGCCCCACAAGACTTTTGGCACTTCATGTCCTAGGGTTAGGTTTTTGGATGTCTAGGGTTTTTTACATTCCTGTTTATTGTAAAAGGCCTTCAGAGCCTCATTGTAACCATCTTCTTGCGAATGAGCACAACCGTCACATCTCTTCTCAGAGATAAGCTGCCACCATTCCACCAAGCTTGTTTTCCACTGCATTTTATAGTTTCAACGTATTTCCTTATTGAATAGAAAACCAGTTTTATTGTATCTCTGTTATTTTGTGTTAATCATATTTTAATAATCTATATTCATTTCGTTCTTCTCATAAAATCTAGATCAAAAAACCCAACCCTAGGAGTTGAAGCGTCAAAAGTCATGTGGGCCCTGTTGGGGTAAGTTAGTACATCAACTTCTCGGGGTCGTAACTTTTGCATACGATCTACGTTTAGGGCGCATGAGAGCTCGTTGGAAAGGTCTTGACAAGGAGCTTCTTTTCATAGGCTTTAAGGACATTTTTAGATGCCTGATCGTGAAAAAACATCATTTAGGCCCTCAAAATGGCCCTAGAAGTTTGGAACCCAACAAACTGCTAAAAATAGTAAGTTGCCAAAAATTTGTTTTGAGCCAGTTGGAATAGGTGGGTGGCCACCAAGATCCTCCTGGATCAATAGATTTTGGAGCAAGAGAAGAATTCAAGAATTTGGGTCTCCGAAGATGTTGTAGGCATGTACAAGAATTTCAGAGGGCTATAATTTTCAAACCAGAGCGCGATTTTGGGCAAGATTACAATCGTTGGGAAGTTGTTTCAGGGAGGACTGCATCAAGCAAATCCAAATTCAAATTGGTGCAATATGTACTTCATAAATTGATGAAGAAATAACATGTATTCTAATTAATGAAATGTTTTATAATATGCATGNCATGATTAGAGGTACAGATGATAAAAAAAAAAAAAAAAAACTTTAGTTCTTATATGAGCACTCGAGTTATGGAAGATGCTCAAGGATCTTACGATCGTGAGGAAGAGATCATAGGTTTGCATGTCGGCATGGGGAGTGCTGAGACATAGTCAAATGGAAGAAGAGATAGGCAAGATCCTGTCACTATGAGAAGTCTGCATAGGGAAGTGCAAAGCTACAGGGTTGATAATGAAAATATTATGAAGGCTCGGGAAGAGATACTTCAGAGCTTAAATACGTTGCATAAGCCTACACGCACACTTGAAGAGAAACATCTTGACAAAAGAGAGGCTAAGCTTACTAACAGGGCATTGTCATTAAGAAGAAGAGCACTCTACAGAGAGTGTTGTGTGAAAAGGATATCTAGAAAGAGGATAAGATTACGCAATTGAGAATTGTGTGGTTCTGTTCTAAATTAATACCAGGGTTCATTGGACAGGAAAGAAGTCAAGCTTGTGCAGATGGCTAAAGCTTCAAAGAACTACAAAGGAAAGTGCAATGAAGGTGTTGCAAGGTTTTCAAGGGTCTAAATAAAAGCAAAGGAATATTAGTATTCAAATGATATAAAAATTGAATGGCTTGCAAAGGAATGTCAATAGATATTTCACATAGGGTATGAACCCAACAAGTAAAGAATGTCATTGCATGCACAAGAAGCAAGGATAACTCCATAACCTTGAAGATAGAAATATAGTAAAGGCAACAAAAGCTTGTTGCAAGAGAAGGAGAAAGGATATCATGAGATGAGGTGTGACTTATGTCTAGAACAGTCATCACTATGAGAAAGCATGGGAATGTAGAAAGAAGGAATTGTTAGATATGTTCTTGCAACTCTTGTCTAAAATTACACAAGAAAGAAAAATGTCTTTGTTACCAGAGTGCACAACAAAAGTAAGGTACATGTGCAAATGGAAAATGGTGGCATTTCCATTGGAGCAGGGTAGTCTTGAATGGCCAAAAAAAAAAAATGCTTCATAGCAAATCACTCAATGAAGTGAAGAGAGATATTTATTATTGAGCAAAGTCATGGGTGGCAAAGAATGTTAGAAAGAAGACATGAAATAAGTATTTCAGAATGTTGAAATGCCGGTCAATGATAATGGTATTCCAAGGTTGGTTTGGCCAAGAAAAATGGGAAGTGGTTAATTAAATTTCAGTGTTAATATTCAGTTGGAATAGTGCATGTTACAACACTATGAATATTGAGAATTTAGCCAAAAGATGTTTTGACATGATTCTTTGCATAAGTAGTTGCGAGATGGCAACACTAGTGGACCAACTAGTGGTTGGAAATACAAAACGACCAAGTGAGGCTTGGCTAGCAGGTGTAGAATAGGGGCCAATGGTGCACAGTTGAGCAAAATAGCAGTGCATAGGGCAACAGGTTTCTACATAAGTTCAAAGACAACCATCTACAACAATAAAGCTAAATAATCGACTAATATGAAATATACATGGAGTGGATGCATGATAGAACTGATGCAGGATGCATAGAATAAATATAGAATGCATGTGCATAAAATAGGCATGAAAGATCAAATGCTTGGTGCATATTGATGTGTGTTTGTGCATGTAGACATGCATGAACATGATGGTGGCATGATTATAGACTAAGAGTAGTATGTTGATATATATATATATATATATATATACTATGATATTTGAATAAAACTAATGATGGATTTTGTATCCAGGAAACATGATTATAGCATGACAATATTGTTGCTTATGGTATCCATCCATATGAAGACAAATGAGGATGGAGAAAATGTTAACCAATAAAATTAGTGAAGGGAGCCGACAAGCTTCTACAAATGTAAAAGATCATGTAGCACCAAGTAAATTGATAACAACCATGCAGGTATGCATTTGGGGTTGTTATAACGTATAAATGTTGAAGGGAATGAAGGTAAAATATCCCTCATTCTGATATCAATATTTGAATTGATGAAAAGGCAGGAGGCCTTGAGTATGCAATTATTATTTGTTGCTCGAATGCATTTATGGAAAATTTAATTGCATATTGTGTTATGTTGGTTATGAATTCATAACCGAGTTAAGTTGGGAGACATTACTCCTGTTGTAACAATGAATGTCATTTGAGATGGTCATGTGTGAGGCCATGATGAGTTTGGATATGGAAAGGCTATAGTGCTATCCAAGTGCATGATGGCTATTCCCTATGTAACTGAGGTTTGGACTGCAAGCTTTTTGCCTACACTAAATAACACTAAGGGATGATGTTTCTAGTGTTGTGTATGGATTGAAGAGGAAGATATCCAAAGGATCAGACAGGTTGTGGGGAAGAGTTTGGATGGTGTATTGAGGCATGGGCCATACCTTCCAACTCACGTGGTGGAATACATGGCATGAACATATGGTATTCTATAATCAATGCAACGATGCATTGTGTAGATATGGCCATGATTATTGGCACATTGGTTTTATTTATTGATAAAGTTTGATTGCATTATGAAAAGCTTGATGTGTTGATAATGCATGTACAATGAATGATAGTATTATTCTAGAGAATATGATGAATAGTAGAATGCCATTTTAATGTGAATAATGGTTGTAAATGATTGAATTGTTGGGTAGATACAATTTTGATATCCTTTCATGAACTGCTAAAAATATGCATGAGTGCTAACAATCTTGTTTGGCTACAAGAAAGTTGAGGAAATTGCAGGTAGAATGGTCTGGATATGGCGATGATGTATTCCCATAAGAAAGAATGAAATCTATTGCTGCAAGAACCAAACATAATGCGCAGAAAAGTCATGCGTGGGAATTTTTATTTTTTTGTATACCCATATTTGAGAAATTAGTAATTGAAAATTGTTACGATATACTAACAATTTGTTTGGCTGCATGGAGTTGAGGAAATTGTAGGCATAATGGTCTTGGATATGGCAGGAATGTAATCCCATAGGGAAGACTGGAATCTACTACTGCAAGAGCCAAACAATTATGAGCAAAAAAATTAATGTTTGGGAAACTATGTTTTCCTATGTAAAACAAATTTGAAATTTTATAATTAATGATGATGTCTCTTTCTAATTGTATGAATGTAATGCAAATGTGATAATTGCCACAAGTTATATATTGCCAGTGGAATTCTAGCAACGAGTTGGCATTTATCTACGTGAGAACACCTTGGCAAATGAGGGATTGCCTTAGGAACTGTATAACAGTGAAAGGGATGCCTGAGCCTAGAGGGTGAGTTGCATTGTCGAAAGACCAGGTTGTCAGGCATGAAGAGTGAACTCATGTGTGAGTTGCACTGTCGAAGAACCAGGTTGTCAGTCCCGAAGAGTGAACTCTAGTGTGAGTTGCACTGTCAAAGAACTAGGTTGTCAGGCCTGAAGAGTGAACTCTAGTGTGAGATGCATTGTCGAAGAACCAAGTTGTCAAGATTGAAGAGTGAACTCTAGTGTGAGCTGCATTGTCGAAGAACCAGGTTTTCATGCCTAAAGAGTGAACTCTAGTGTGAGTTGCATTGTCGAAGAACTAGGTTGTCAGGCCTGAAGAGTGAACTCTAGTATGAGTTGCATTGTCGAAGAACCAGGTTTTTAGGCATGAAGAGTGCACTCTTGTGTGAGTCGCACAACAACAACAAGGTTGTTGTTGGTTATTTTACTGATATGTTCCTAGCAGTGAGTCCCTTGAGTTCCCAGTAGTGAGATTCTTAGCTACTTGTGCCAGAGAGACCCCGATAAATGGATGGTACATCCCTTGGGCTAACCCTGGTAAACTGATGGTTCATCCTTGATAAATGAATGGTATATCCCTTGGGTTATCCCTAATAAACGAATGGTGCATTCCTTGGGTTGGGCAGGTCTGGAGGAAGAGAGCTGGTGGAAATCGGGATAGCTGTAGGAGAATGTCAGTGGCTTGTGTATATGTTTCGGGCCAGGGTGCTTTTGTATTTGTGATTTTGGGGGTAGTGCCTATGTATCTGTGGTATTGGGGCCGTAGTGCCTATGTAATTTTCTTAGGCTAGAATCCTTGTGTGATTTTGGGCTAGAGAGCCTATATGTTAATTATTGGTCGGGGAGTCAAAATTGTAAAATGAAATTACACCTATATGGTATTGTGAACTAAGGACAGTGAAAAAATAAGGGGGAAGGGATGTAACATTGATGTAGGAGCATCGCTCCAACGCGTCATACATGTCAACAGAAAGCGCATCAACACACTAAGAGGGAGCAGATCCCAAAGAAGGACACACCAATCTGCCCCCAATTTTTGAGTTCAAATCTCAAGTTTTATTGAAATTATATGTAATTAAATGTTTGAAGGCTCAAAGAAAGCCGAGCCACTGTCTTTGTATAGGTCAAGTGTAGAGTCGCCTTTAATGGCTGATAGATAGGAGGATCTTAATCCGATTCAGACTAGATGTTTATTGAATGTAAATTAATGAGGTAGGTGAGGGAGGCGCGAGAAGCCCTTCCTTTGTAAAAAAGATCTTTGTATTGAAAATTCATTAGAGAGAGTTAGCTGCTAAGGAGAGAAGAACAAAGGAGAGGAGAAAGAGTTGAAGACTTTGTTGCAGTCCATCTTTGTACACRGTGTAAATACCATTCAATTTTAATRTAAAAAGGCAAATTTCCCGGCATATGAATCTATGTGTATTTATCTGTGTGATGGATGTTTGTTTCTRAATGTTTTTACTGTGTTTTTATGTGAATGTTATATGTTTCAATTCGTAGCATTAATTAGAATTCTATGTCTATAGTTTTCTGAGTAGTTCGGAACTCTTTAGGCTAATGCAACGAGTGCACACTAGAATAGTTGAAAAACTCTGAGAAGCCAATGCAAGGAGTTCACTTGAACTCTGTTTCGAGTTCAGAAAAGAGAGTGCCAGGTGGGCACACCAGAACTGTTCTAAAGCTCATAAGGAGTAGTGCAAGGAGTGCACACCATAGTTGTTGAACACTCTAAGAGCGAGCGCAAGGAGTGTGCCTACACTCATAGCAGTGTAAAAGCTCAAAAGGAAAGTCTATGCAAGTGAAAGCACACTAGAGTTATTGAGCACTCTGAGGAGCCCTACAAGAAGTGCAGAAGGCGAGAACAGTCCAAAGTTCCAAAATGTTGAGAAGCATAAGAAGCATGCAAGAGAACTTATTTCAAGTTCCAAGCTTAGGAAGGAAGGGCGTGAGTGTCAGGAGGGCATGAAAAACTATTAAGGGAGCAAAGGGTCGAGCCCCTTTGAAGTCCGAGCATTTACAAGCATAGGAGGAATAATGTAAGTGTGCACAGGATCTATGTAAGGTGTGCAGAGACCGAAAAACATTGTAAGTCCTAAACTGCGGGAGAAGTGCAAGTGTTCCCCCATACTTCATCTAAAGTATTGAACAAGGCTCAGGAGAGGTAGCGCGGGCATAGATGAAGCTACTGGTTCTGTAGAAAAATAAATCAAAGGTTAAGCCTTTGAAAAATATTGAGAAATACTTCATTGGAAGGAAAGCGCAACCACAACAGAGGAAGAGCTACAACGATCGTTGGATCGGTTATGGAAATTGATTTGGACCGTCAGATCTAAGTCCAGACAAGAGGAGGAGCACACATAGGAGGAGAATCGATTCGAGCCATCGGATCTGAATGCAAGGATTGACAGTCGTCGAATCCAGGTAAGTTGCATGGTAATTAACCCCGAGGTTCTTCAGACTTCGGAAGTTCAGAGGTTTTTCATGTTTGGATGTAATAGGGACAAGAATCCTGAAGTCCTGAAGCCCAAAGTGTGTTTGGGCCATTGGATGTGAGGCCACGCATCAGTAGATTGAGTGTGGTCCAAAAGTTCGGTTATCCAACAAAATTAAGGCGTAGGTGCAGGAGTAAGCGAAGTCCTGAAGCTCCGAAGGTTGGAGCACATCCTGGCCGTTGGCACTAGCAGACACATGTCAACATATCTTGTGGTCCATAGACTCGTCACCTTGGAAGAATAGAGGAGTATTTTGTTTTGGTTTAAAACTCCTGAAGCTCCGAAGAGCGGAGTAGATCCTGGTTGTTGCCACCAGTAACATGTGGTGCTAGATTGTGTAGTTCGGGAAATTGGTACTCAGGAAGACTGGAGGTATAAAGAGTTAAGAGTCAAGGACTCTCGAAGGTTGGAGTCACTCTCAGCCGTCTATCGGAGGGGGATACGTGTCAGTAGATCCTGTGGTCCAGAGGTTTAGTACTCTGGAGGAACCGTGGAGCAAAGTGTTTTAACTTGGAAAGCCCCGAAGCTCGGAGCTGCGAAGTAAATCATGTCCATCGATCAGGAGGAGACACGTGGCACCATATATTGGAGTTTGGAGACTTGGAATTCCAGAGGAGTCGAGGTGTAAATCGCTTGGAGTCAAGGATTTCCAAAGGCTCGAAGGTTGGAGCTCATCTCATCCGTTCATTTGCGAGGACACATGGAGGGTAGAACAAGACTCTACTAATTTGACATTCAGAGGCATCACCAGTTGTGACAGCTAGGACTCCCAAAGCTTGGAGCCCTAGAGCCAATCGTAGTCGTTGGTTGCCGATAGAATGAGGATCCTTGATCATTGCTTCTCGTGAATTCGAAAATTCATGAGTTCGAGAGGAAGTGCCCGAGAAGTATCGAGAAGCTTTGAAGGCCCGAAGTCTAGAGTGAGCACAGACTGTTGATCTGTGACAATACATCATCCATTCGATCTATTTGTTCGATGTTCGGTAGTCCACAGGTTTGAGGTGTTGGAGCAGTAAGAACTCCTGAAGCCCAGAGTTACGAAGGGATCTCAATCGTTAATTGTTGAGGATTGTGGACCGTTGATCTGTGAGCCTCCAAAGTAGTTCGTCGGTTCGACATTCGGGTGATTCGCATTGTTGTTGGGATAGGACTCTTGAAGCCTAGAGTCCTGAAGTTCTTTCCAACCGCAAATCTCAGCGCAAGTTGTGGACCGTTGATTCCCTTCCATTCTTCGACTATTCACGAGTTTGCGTATTCAGAGGTTTTAGANAGCAGTAAGAACTCCTGAAGCCCGGAGTTACGAAGGGATCTCAATCGTTAACTGTTGAGGATTGTGGACCGTTGATCTGTGAGCCTCCAAAGTAGTTCGTCGGTTCGACATTCGGGTGATTCGCATTGTTGTTGGGATAGGACTCTTGAAGCCTAGAGTCCTGAAGTTCTTTCCAACCGCAAATCTCGGCGCAAGTTGTGGACCGTTGATTCCCTTCCATTCTTCGACTATTCACGAGTTTGCGTATTCAGAGGTTTTAGAAGCAGTTGGGTGCAAAGATCCCAGAGCCCCAGAGCGTCGATGTAGCGCCTTTTGGGTTAGCGCATGGTCATGGCCCACGGTCACATGAGGTTTTGGCCGAAGTAAAGGGGCTAGAGCCAGATTTTTTATTGTTAAAGGTAAAAAGGCGTTTAGCCTATGGTTTCAGCTCGAAGGCACGTGGAGGAATCCATTGGTGTAATAGGACCCTCACAATTGAGATCTTACGTGTGGGGAACATGAAGAAGACCTGTGGTATTTGATTTTGAGGGCTCAACAAGAGCGTGCGAGCTAATCCCACTCCAAATTCAAACGATCCTAGACAGGGAGGTCTTGTGGACCCCAAGGAGTGGTTGGGGGTTTGCATCAAACATCCCTAGTTCTAATCCCCGCAAATTATAATGTAATTGTATAAATGTGAATTAGGATGGTGAGCCCATGCATTGGGGCGAAGAGCCCATATTAATCTAATGTGGTCGGGGGCTAAATTGCATGTTATGAACATTGATTAGTTAAAAAAAGAAATAATCGATGGTTGTGATACGAAAGAGATGAAGAACGATGGGGAGCTATGATTCCACAAGAGAGAGGGGTCTAAGGGGGGATTATTCATGGGTATTAATCCAACCCACATTCCTGAAATTATTATCTTTGCCTATAACCTCCTATTTGTTGATTGAGTGTATGAGAGACCAATCATTAAACTCATGTAAGAGGGTGGGTGTGAGTGGTCACATCCCATAATTATTGGAGAGCATGGGCTAAAGTACAAACATCCTTGAGAAGAGTGTGAGTTGAGCAAGTAAGGAAGAAGAGGGAATTTGTATGCAAAATGGGGACAATTTTTTTACATGCAGTTTTTGTGCAGAAAAAGGAGAGCAAAGGGTTGGGAAGAGGACCAACCATGGTATACTTGAAGGAAACCATTGGTTGGTTGTTTTTTTATGCTAAGAAACATGCACGTGTGCCTATAAATTGGGTTGTGAGCCTGTGGTGTGATTTTCTGTGGAGAAAATGACTTAGAGCCTTGTGAAGGTTGCTGTGAGAAAATATGAAACAAATGAGAGTTCCTAGAGTTCCTAGTTGAGTGATTTTTGGCCAACCGAATGCACTAGTGGCCCTGATAAACGAATGGTATAGCCCAAGGGACTGTGAGTAGTGAAGGGGGTACATTCCTTGGGTAGTGCAGGTTGTGGGGAAAAGAGCGAGATGGAGGTTTGGAACTACTGTGAGACTAGAACCTGGGTTTGGGGATGCTTTGTGTGGAGAGTAGATAGCTAGTGGGTCAGATGTCCTTGTGGACTCATAGCCTCAGCTTGAGTGTGGCTTGTTGATGAGAGAAAATGATTAGCAATGCCTATGGTTGGGAGGTTCATCCTTCGTTTGCAACCAGTTGGTTAATCATTAACAAATAAGTGTTTATGTTATGTTCCTATGTTAATTATGTTGTGTAAATGGTTTATATGAATGTTGTGTGTTTATGTTTTGCTTGAACAATTATATTCATGTTTAATATGTGCTGCTAGATGCATTCATAACTGTGGTATCAATGAATTGGTCAATATTGTGTGTGATCTACGACTAGCAAGCTACAAGAATTTAATTGCCAGTCAATCTTAATAATTTAATGAGTTTTGGCATGTAATGTTGCTCAGCTGAGCGTTGGGTACATTACATTATGGTATTAGAGATGGTAAAGAGAGAGTTTTTGCGTGACGTGGCCCAACTTGGGTGGCGGGGTACGTTACAAATCACAAATTAAAGAAGAGGATGTATTAATTTTCTAGGTGGGCACAATTAATCATAAATGAAAGAAGAGGGTGTATTAATTCTCTAGGTGGACATAATTAATCATAAAGGGAAGAAGAGAGTGTATTAATTTTCTAGGTGAGCACAAGCCCTTAATTAGGTGGATTTCTATCTAGCAACACTCTTTAACTTTGAAGGAGGAAATACCAAATAACAAGCATGAAGAAAAGAAAGGATTAGGCCTTTTTTTAGTACTTGTTTCACAAAGATCCTCTTATAAAAACCAACAAATTTTTAAGATCTCCACAAATATATGTAACAAAAAGAAAATAAGAGAGCTTTGCACAAATAATTTTACACTATGAACTATGAAAACAATAGATAATTCCCAACATGCCCTTAGTTGAAGAAATCATCCTACCTCACAAATAGATTGTTGAATAAATCCCTAGATGTGTAGGGAAGAGATCGATTAAGTGTGGGAAGAGGGATGCTCCAAACCACTATAAGATGCAACCTCCAAGCCTAAAAGAAAAAGGGAAGACCCAAAAGAACAAGTGAATGTTATGAACAACAACTAGAAAACCTCCTTGAGCAAGGAGGAGGATAGAAAGAGAAAATCGATGGAGATCCAAGAGCATGTGATAGATATAGCACACTAATTTATAAGATTGTAACATAAGCTAATAAAAAGTTAAGACATTGTTCCAGGAGTGACAATGAGGAGGAATGACCTATTTATATGCATCTATCTGTTAGGGCACAATGTCAATGCAATCCATAATTCTAGGATACAAAATTATCCTTGCAATGGTCAAATTGTGAGTGTTTACTCCTTAACCACGGGGAAAATGTAGATAATTATGCACGTTAAGTGAAAAATAAGTTCCATGTATGAAAATAAATATGGATAATTAATGTTAATGTGAAAGAAAAACGTAAGACAAAATCACTAAGGGTAAAGGGCACACCAATATGGGTTGAGAATATCAAATTTGACCAAGTTTTACTACGAAACAAAGTACTCTTGTCAAATTCAGAGGATGCCTATGACCCCAAAAGGGAACTCCTAACTAACTTAGCAATATCTGGGTGCAAGGATTCAAACAATGCCTAGGCGGGTTAGACAAAGACCCAGGTGAGGGTTTACATGGCCAAAAGTGATCAACTAAGATATGAGACCAATGCAAAGACCATTATATACCTCTTAATGACCTAAAATTAATTAAGTGAGGCCCTAAGGCTAGGTCAAGGACCTAAAACCATTTGTTCAAACCATAGAAGGGACGTACAAGAGGAGGGACAATGCTTGTGAGTTCACCATATTAGTGTGCATGAATCCTTGTGGTTACCCTAGCGCGAGCATTGGTATAACTAATGCATAATGCAATAATCTATATCAATAGGATTTGTGTACGACTAATAGAAAGTGAAAAATACATACATTACATTAACCATTTACCAACTTGTATTTTTTTAAGGCCTTGGTATGATTCCATCTCTACACTTTTCACTGAGTAGATGAAGATTGGAGCCCAAGCTCATTGAACAAATGATCAAGCATAAGAATTTTAATATATTCCAAGATTAACATGTTAGGCTTGGATAGGTAGAATTTTCCCTCAAGATCTAGCTAGATATTTCAATATCTGGACTAAGTGTCAAAGATGTTTATGGCCTCCTTGATGCTTTCTGAGAGTAGTCACTTGGCAAAGAACCAAGCAAATTGCTCAAGGTTTTTCCAGTATACCATATAACAAGCAACCACCACATGGAGTGCTTGTTAAACGAGAGTCTAGATCTAAGTGCATTATTTTCCTAGATCTAAGAATCATCAATACACAAGAGACACAATATTTTTGTTCTGTAACTTATCCAATTCTCCAAAACTGAGGACCAAAACTAGTCCTCTCAAGCTTACCAAATCTGAGGACAGAACTTGTCCTCTCAAAATTACTGAATCTGAGGACAGCCTTGTCCTCCAATATACAAACAAGAAACCAAACCTCAACGATATTCTGGAAATATCATCTGCCCACAAATCTGCTACAGACCACCTGTATGATTTGTTGAGATCACCTGACGTCAGCCTATACTGACCTACCCCTGCCTATAAGATCTTGTATGAATGTACACGAATGTTCCCACCGCAACCTCTGTACATGCAAAACAACTGTACAAACACTTCATACAGATCCCTCCACTTCGTACAATATCTTTCTTCTGAGGTTGTCTCTCTCTCCCACCTGCGAGGTGTGCCTTTCCCTTCCAAGAGAAGATAGAGAGTCCTCAAACTTAGGCCAGATTTTCCACCTTAGCAGAATTTCTTTTTACTGAAATCACCAAGCCTCCTAGTACAAGTGCAGACTCACTTATGCTAACTGCATTCTTATATTATGATACAATGAGATGTCATAATGACCTCTCTCCTTTATACACAATCCTTGGGGATCACCAAGGAATCCCCTCCACAAGTCAACATCAAATTAGGATTTCCTTGCGGGTGTGAAGCCCCAACACAGGCCCACAATTCCCATCACCAAACCCATGAAGCCCCCACTCAAATATAAGGGGGTTTTCACCAAACCGAAAGGCTAATCTAGTGCCAACAAATATTCCCACATGCTTGACACCTTGGACTCTTGTGGGAATACCTCTTGAAGCTACAAAATCAACACTCCCTCTTAGCAAGGGAGGTATCCCATCCACCATCAGTTGGATGTACCTCTAGTACTAGAAGCACCTCTCTCCCAAATCCAAGGTGGTATGCTTCCTCATCTGTACTCCAATAGTCCAAAAAGGCTACTCCCTCTGTCATTGTGACAAATGGGTCGTGAACTCTATCACGTCTGTCTGGTTGAATACATCCTTGGCCACTAGAACACATCCATCTCTCCAATCTGTCTAACTGGTCACATCCTCAGTCACTGAAGCAAAATCTGTTTGATTGGCTATATCCTCAGTCACTGAGGAAAAATCTGTTTGACTGGCTACATCCTCGGTCACTGAGGAAAAATACATCTTACTGATTACATCCTCGATCACTATAGCACATCCTGCTAAAACACATGGATACTCCATACATGTCTCACATTCCCTAGAAGCCTCCTACCTCAGAAGATCCTATATATCTTCCTCTATCACATTAGCATAACCTGTTGAAATACATGGATCCTCCATGGATGTCTTATATGCCCTAGAAGCCTCTTGCCTCTGAAGCTCTTGTCTGTCCTCCTCCACCCATGACACCTATCAGTCATTCTTGGAAGATGTCTATCTCTCAAATGAACCTGAGGGGGAACTCCCTCTAGATGACCATCTCTCCCTCTGAGCCAATTGTCTCTCCCTGAGATCAGGCTCACTCTAAGATCACATGCTCCTCTTGAAACTTGACTCCCTCTAAGTCTGCACATCCCCTGGGGCCATTTGCTCCCTGTCCACTATCCTCTGCACAATCCTGGGAGGTTTCTCCTCCCTCCTGGATCCTTAGGTATGACTCCTTATGAACTCTGGCCTCCTCTGAGCCTGTATCACTAGTGGGGTCACTTGCCTCACCACTCATGGACCCACTTGATCCTCCTCATCTGTCTATCTGCTCCTACTAGTCACAACACTCATAGGATGGTCCCTCAACCTATATAGGTTGCCCTCCTTAACTTCAAGAACTACTACTAGTCTGAAGCTAGACTGTCTGGGAACAAGTAGTACCAATCCATATGAAAACAATACATGATGGCCCTTCTTCTCAATCTTCAAGACTAAGAGGACATTCTTTCTGAGTTTTGGCACCCACAACATATTTGACACCCTCAATATCTCTCTTGAATCCAATCGAACGATACAATACCGGATCCTCGTACTAAATGCTTGGCTCCCATACCAAGATCCACGCATAAGTATGAGCCAGTCTCTATGAGAGTGTCAAAAAACTCTCTAGCACCTATCATATGGCAAGATGCTCTGCTATCCACCAACCATCTCTCCTTGCTGGAGACAATACCTGAAAGGTCGGAGACCAACAAGATCTCCCTTTGGAACTTGTCTGCAACCTCATCAACATCTGTTGTTGATCCTTGCTTCCTTCTTCCTCTTCCCTTCTGGTGTGGACACTTTGAAGCATAATGACCAAATTCATTGCACTCATAACATCTAATCTTACTAAGACACTTCTTCCATCTCAACTCTGGAGATGCTTCTCTCTCGGGAGAAGCACTTCTCCTTGAAAAACCTCTTCTGTCCTCAGAACCCCTTCTGCCCTTTCTAGTGCAGGCTGCAAGGGCCTGGTTCTCATCACTATGGCTCTTCACTACACCATCCATATCATTTTTGGATTCTAACCAGATCTACTCCTAGATACAATTAGTCCATAATCTGTCAAAGTCTGGTAACCCATCTCACGCACATACCCCCTTCACAAATGGTTCCTCGGACTTGGGAAGACCTCTCAATGCTACATTCACCAACTCCTCATCCTACATTGTCTCACCAATAGCTATGAGTTGATCTTGGATCTGAGTAATGTTCATAAGATAACTGACAACCACGTCTTCACTGATCATCCTGACAATATGAAGTTGATGCTTCAAGTGCAACATCCTGCTAATACTATTGTTTTGGTAAAGACCCACCAAAGCATCATACATATCACTGACAATTKCTTTCTATGTGATGTGAAGAATCAAGTGGTCCTTCACGGACTCAAGCAATACCCGCTTAGACTTCACTTCCCCGCTTGGACTTCACTTCYTTCTTCTTGTGAAATGCCAAATCTACTGGATCAGTCAAGCTAGGGACCACATCCTCAACATACTCCTTGAGGTCATTCTCTTCCAATAGAAGGATAACCCTTGCCTTCCAAGCCCGGAAGTTGGCTGCCCCTTCCAACCTATCCTCAAGCTTCAATGTATTCACCATATTGACCTGCCCGAAGCAAGAACAAGTACAACACTCTTCTAGTGTTGTAGCCAACAAAGTGTCTCAAGATGATCTCATTCTCTTCAAATCCCAAGCTATGGATCCATGTTAGATTTTATTGCACCTCAGGTCTGGTCTATTGTTTCCACATTTATACACAATCAACCCAATTGAACTATAAACATAAACACACTAAGATGCCTAACATACACTAACATTCATGTGGCGCAAGAGAATCTCCCTTTGGAACGTGGAGGCTAACTTTACAATATTCGTGAGGTAAGAATTAATTACTAAACTTAAATCTTCTTCATTAAACTAGACTTAAATCTTATTAGCAATCCATCCGACCGACGTAAACAAAACTAAGGTATGAGTTTTAATCTAGAAAGTACTAACACTTGAAAACCATGAGAAACACGTTGGCCTACTCCTCAAAATCCTTGAGCGCTCAATAAGTATCTCCCAGACTAAGAATAGTAAGCAATTTGACATTAGGATTTGCATCTCTGAAGAAGGGGTTCCACTGATTCTACACTAAGCTTCTCAAGTTGTAAGGTTGACATAATGGGTTATGTTAGCTCTACAACCTTTGGATTATCTAGGCAGTTGAGATAGCTTTGTTCAACCTTCCAATTTCTAGATTATCATTTCTTTTATGCCTCTAACGATGAATAGATTATCTACATAGGGGTCTAAATTCTTTACCCAACCCCCTTTTGAATTAGTCACACAGGTATTAACTTCATAGAATAAGATGGTTGAACGAGAAATTCTGCTCAGATACCTCTTCAAATCGATGGGCTTCATTTCACCCCATCGAAAGACCCCAATTTGAAACCGAACCAACTAATTTCAATTCTTAACACCTTCGATCGAGCTAACAAGCATGATCGAGCCTAGATTGTAATGGTAACACAGATCATTTCCTGGTGGGAAAAGGCAGTTGTGATTCTAGAGAAATTATAGAGGAGACAATTGTTTAATAGTCTGATCGAGCAATCTCTGAATAAAAACAGGAAGGGATTAACTCGGTTTGGATATCAGGCCAATTTTTGAATAAAAACGTGAAGGGATGTACCAATCACTAATTCAACACAACGCTCATCTCATCAAGTGCCAAGCCACCAAGCAGGAGCCACGAGAGAGCTTGCGGGTCGAGAGCATGCACAACATGAAGGGATCAAAGCATGAAGGGAATAAAAACATGAAGGGATCAACTTGTTTTGAGTCTCTGGCATAAGTTCTAAAATAAAAACGTGAAGGGAGAGCTCAGTGGGAAAATGCTACAAAGGGACTCCCTGACATCGCTGGAAGGCACACACGAAGGAGAGGAATAATAAATCGACTTAGGAGATTCGTCCAGGGAAAGGCGCATCCAAAAAGAAGGAAACGAAACTCCGGGTGAGCAAATACTAGAAAAATCGCTATGGGAGAGGGCTTGCATTCGCTGGAAGAGCAACCAAAACACTGGTCAAGTTCAAGATATTCTTGAGTGACTTCCATGCCCAATTGCAGAGGAAGATGAGAAAAAACTCAGAGTAAATTCGGTGGAAAAAAACAATGCAGAGTAAATCCCAAAAACGCAGGGTAAGTTTATTTCATTCGCCGAGTGAGTATTCGTTTCAAGCAATTTGTTTCAAGTTAAGATTATAAAATGCACTGAATCTACGACAATTTCAATTACAATTTCAAGATAAATTTCTGTAGCCATCCATTATGTCGCAAAACTTAACATCACTTTAATACAACCTTAGCAATAAACTACATCTATATATAATCCAAACTCATTACATTCAAGTTTAGATAAGAAATACTGTAACAACAAATGGTGAAGACAGACTTGGAGACGATTTTCCGCTACTGGCATCCCTCCTTTCTTCTCCCACTTGCTAATTGTTGAGACTTCATCGGTACCTCCCAACCAATGCTAGGAGTATTCTTCTTCCCCCTTATCCCCCCGAGCTGCAAAGGGGCCAGGCACACACACAACCGGAATTTCTCTAGCTCCCAGTTTGCCTCACAAGGTAGAGCCACCACTCTCTCTCAAGATGGGTATCCCAACTCTCACAAGTAAAACCAGTCAAATTTTTGCATCATAACTTTATCCATAACCAATGTGTTTCATTCCTCATCTAGGCCATTTCATTTATAGGAGTTTCCTTAATGACACATTCACTTGCACATTTAATACACTTTTCAAATAATTAATTAAGAATTATTTCCCCCATACACTTATCACCCTCTCCATAAGTTGCACAAGAAAATTACATAATTTATTTCAATAAAAATAAAGTCCATTACCCATCCTAAAAGCGCTCCTTAAATCACTCCTAGTTGTCTCTTTATTCCCCTTATTTCCAATTAATGACTCATGCCTTACTAAATCCGAGTTGAGTTAAAATATGAATCTTCTCCTAGTTAGACTAGTGTTAACTAGACTCTAGATTCCTTACTATGTGTAGCCATTCATTCCTTTATCTTTATTCCATTCTTACCTTAAATTCCAACTTGGTAATTACTTGCACATATGTGTATTTTTTTTCCTTAGAAAAAAAACGTAATTTTATTACTTTTAGGAACAAAATTACATTCTGTGTATACACCTAAAAAGTGGTGTATTCTGTTACGTTGTAGTGTTATAGCTGTATGTTATTTTATTTGGTTCAAGACTGCTTCTGCATATGGTACTGTTGTATATTCGTCTGTATTGCATAATGTATGCCTGAAATATATATGATTATTATTGCTTTTCGAAGAAGCTCCTGCTCTTCAAAGTGTTGTTCAAAAACTTGAGGTTTGTTCCAAAAATGGACTGTGCTAATATTCTTTAGTCTGTTGATTGTGGTGCTCAACTATTTTCGATTGGCCCACAGCCAAGCTGATTCCTTCTTTCGATCTCTTGTCCGCTTCTTTATTCTTTTCCCTGTAGACATGCTGGCAATCAATGAAGTCAAAACTTGTCTGTAAACGTTTTATATCTTCCACCAAACTAGCAAGTCTTATGTTTATACATCTCTGTGTGCCTTTTATCCAATTTATAACATTTAATGAATCTCCACAGACTTTAAGTATTCAGCAACCTTTTTCTATGGCAAAACCAATGAATAGTTTGTAACTCATTAGTTCTGCAAAATTGTTGGTTCATGTTCCAAGGCCTGAAGTCAGGACAAAAAAGTGTGTGGATGATAAGTGGAGAAGTCCTCCCCCTCCACAATGTGTTTGTTGTGAGGCTCCATCAAAAAATCCCCAGGGGGAAGTCCTGTCGAGTACTAACTTTTGTGTCCTTCTGGAGGATGAGCTTGGTGGAGACGGAGAGGAGGATGGCAGGTGGGCAAGACTATTTGTTGCCGAGATCTCTGGTGGAAGAGGTACACCTTTAAAGATGATGGAGTTTCGTGCCATCCAAACTCCCCAAATGACCAAGAGGGGGAGTGATTTTAGGTGTTTGTAAGACATGTTATTCCACCACAGTAGCCAGGAATGTTCCAAGTTCCTTCCCTCCCATAAGCACTGTAAGTTAAGCAACTTCGAAATCTCCAGCCAGACTTTGAGGATGTAACTGCAGTTTAGAAAAAGATGGGTAGATGATTCTTCTTCTATTTTTCAAAGAGAACACCATCCAGGTCCAACAAAAATTCGTTTCTGAAGGTTATCCCAAGTCGGGACCTTGTTTCGGAGAACATTCCACATAAAAAGCCTAGTTTTTGCTGGGCTTTTGACTTTCCACAGTTTGTTCCACCACCAAACAGTCTCCTATGTATTCGGCTGACACTTTAAGTAACCTAGCTTGGGTGTATAGGATCCAGACGATGCAGAATCCCAAATAAGTTCATCCTCATTGTCTGATAGACGTATTTGTGCAACCTTAAGACCTTGGATAAAGTGTTCCAGTTCTCGTGTATCTTCTTTATTGAGTCCCAAACTGAAAGGGTCCTTCCATCCCTGAGCCCAAAGTGTGGTGTGATTAGTGTTCGCTAGGGAACTTAGGAAGTAAAAGTCTCTGGAGTGTAACGACTGGATTAACTGTTCGATAAGTAAATGGTTCCCATCACTGCCTAACGAGGGGTCCAAACCTATCCCGAGTCTGTTTCCATTTCCAATATTCTAGGCTAAACCATTTTCTATAATTGGAAAATATTTTACGATAGCTTTCCAGATCACCGAAGCTCCTTTCGTAGTTTTTGGTTGGCACCTTATCCAGGTCTCAATTGAAACTGGTGCAATGTACTTCTGTTGGATAACTTTAGTCCAAAGACTAGTGGTATTTATAATATGCCACCCCCCCTTTGCTGCTAGCACTTTAGAGAAGTGGAGGATGTTTTTCAGTCCCCAACCCCCCAAGGCCTTTGGTGTGGCAATTTTTTCCCAGCGAACGTAAGGAATTACATGTGAATCTAATTTGCCACTCCAGAGGAACTTTGAGGAGAGTTTTCTAGCAGCATTCAGAATTCCTTTAGGGATCCAAGAGAGAGACATCCAATATACAGGGATGGCTTCCAGAACCAATTTGACCAATACCAATCTGCCTACTCGTGACAACCACCGGTGACTCCAAGAATTTATTTTTTTGTCCTGCTTTTGCAAGAGCCACTTCCAGTCTTCTTTTCTGTAGTCATTGGGTTTTAGATTAAAACCCAAGTATTTTAAATCTTCTGCTAAAAGTCTTTTTTCGAAAGGAAAGTAGTTAAAATGAGCCGATTCTTCTTCATCAGAAAGCAGAAAGGTAGTGAGTGACGATTTTCGATCATTTATTTGCATCCTTGTAGCTTTTGAAAAGAGTGTAAGAATGTCCCTTAGAGTCTCAACTTCCCTTCTTGTCCCTCCACCGAAAAGTGAGACATCATCCACGAATAGGAGATGTGTAAGGGATAGAGTCTGTGAGATTTTGATCCCCAAGAGTTCACCTTAATTGGTGCTTTGTGTAAGAGCTCTGCTGAGTCCTTCTTCTACCCGGAGAAAGAGGAGTGGTGACAAGGGGCAACCCTGTCTGAGCCCTCTTTTAGGGGTAAAAAAGGGGAAGGCTGAGCCATTTATTAGAACTGCAAAGGATGCTGAAGTAAGACAACTCATAATCCATGTAATGAACGGTACTTCAAAGCCTAAGTGAGTCAATAATAACCGAATATACATCCAACTAACTCTGTCATAGGCTTTTGAGAGATCTATTTTTAGCATTTCCCCTTTTAATTTCCTGATCTTCATACTGTGCAAGCCTTCTTGAGCTATACCTATAGCTTCATGAATCTGTCTCCCTTCCAGAAACCCAAATTGTTGTTCCGAGATATTTTTTGAAAGGATTTTTTTGAACCTTCGAGCTATAATTTTGGAGACGATTTTGTAGGCACAGTTACAGAGTGATATTGGTCTGAATTCATCCAGAGTCTCTGGTTTATCCATTTTTGGGATGAGAGCTATGAAAGTGGCATTTAGACTTTGAGGGATTTGACCTGAAATCCTTGTATCCTCCACCATTTTCAATAGATCTATTCCTAAAATTTCATAGCATCCCAGGAAGAATTCTATAGTCCATCTGTATGGGCCTGGGATTTTATCCTTTTGAAAGCTTTGCAGTACCTCTTGGAGTTCTTTTTCTGTAATTTCACTCATCAAAAGATGATTATCTTCTTCTTCTGCAAATCTAGGGAAATACTGGGCCACTTTGACTACTTCCTCTATTGTAGCTTGGCTGTCTGCTTTAAAGAGATTTTTGAAGTAGTTCTTCCCTAAGAGTGACATCCCTTTAAAAGAGGATTCCAAATTTCCATCTTGGTCTTTTAAATGCCAAATGGTATTGATATTTTTCCTTCCTTTTACATAGGCTTGAAAGAACTTAGTATTTTCGTCTCCACTTTCCAACCAGATAGCTCTGCTTTTTAGCCTCCAAGTTTCTTCTATTTCTTTTAGCAACTTTATCCTCTTTTTTTCTAGGTGTAGTAATCTGATTTTTGACTCTGTTGAGCTCAATAGGCCCCCTTCATCATCAAAGAACCTTTTTAGTTCGATTTCGATTTCTTTTAATTCCTTATCTTCTCGTTTTCTTTTTTAGATAGCCCAAGGTTTTACATACTCTTTGATTCTTCTTAAATTTTCAGTAAACTGAAAAGCTGTTGACTGAGGGATGTCTTTTCAAAAGGGAGTCCAATGTTCCTTGATTAACTTTAAGAAGGAATCATCTTCTAGCCACGTTCTTTTGAATTTGAAAGGGCCAGTTGGTTTTTATGAATCCTGTCTGAGCTCCAAAAATATAGGATGATGATCTGACAGACCTCCAAAGCCGATCCATTGCTTGAAGGTCAGGGAGTTGATTAGAAGAGTATCAAAAATCAAGAAATGGTCAAGTCTTTTTGCCACTCCATCTGTTTTGATTCTACTATTCTTCCAAGTAGGCTTGAGGGAAAGTGGAGCTAGGTATGAAAGAGAAGCTTCTGCAAATTTATTGATGAAGTATTCCGCCAAAGGGTCGAGTCTCGCACTGTCCCCCCAAACTTCTGAGGGGCCTAAGGAGAGATTTACATCCCCCCCCTAAAATTAGTAAATCTTTAAATAAGGACTTTTTCAGGAGTGTATCCCAAAATGGTTTCCTGTTTAGATAAGGTTTGTAAATGTTAAGTAAATGGACTGTCTATTTTAGAACAGGGAGGAGAAAGGTAATCCCAAGACCTGAGTCTAGACCCCAAGTGTTGAGAACTTGAAATTTTTAAGAGTTCCATCCAGTGGCCAATCCTCTAGATCTGCCTATAGCATCCACCGTCATGAATATCCACCCAGAAAGTAAGCGCTCCAAGCCAACTTTTACCACCTCTCCAGTTCCCATGGTCTCCCGTAGAAGCAGAAAATTCGGGTGTTCTAAAGAGATCACCCTTTTTAAGGCAGATTGTTTATGGGCTCCTGCCAAACCCCTGTAGTTGAAGGACATGATCTTCATAGAGACACCTTGCCCCTGGGCTTCGCTGCTCTAAGTGCCCGTTCAATAGATTGTTGTGTTCTGGCCAAAATATCCAACTTTGGATTTGATTGTGCTTTAGACAGGAAGTATTTTCTCCCTCGTCCTCCCTTGTCAGTGGAGATAATCTCCTCTTTTCCTAGTCCACCTACGGCTTTGGTTTGTGATCTTAAGAAGTATCGAGTGGAAGAGGATTCCCCCGACTGTGTAGAGGAGGAAGAGTTTTCTTCAAGGATGCAGAGTCTTTTAGGGGGAGGGGGGGCTTCCAATAGGAGAGGTTCAAAGGATCTTTCCTGTTTGGCCGCGAACGAGGTTATGGAGACAGAATTGAGTGATAAGTTTTTTAGGGCCTCCGTCCAATCCTTACGCTCTAAAGACAGATTATTAATTAAAACAATAATATGGGAAAGGGGGAAAGGAGTAATACTCGAGGTCCTAGGAGCCAGTAGGTTTGGGGTGGCTATAGAAGCACTTGTAATATCCAAGTGTCCATCAGTCACCCTTTCATGGGTTGGCGTGTGATCCATCTGGGTCTTTTCTGCTGTGACCTCCGTAGAAGGACCCGGTTCTGGTGAGGTAGGTGTAGATAATTTCGGAACAGTTTCTTGTCGTCTACTGCATTTTAGTGAGGAGGGAGTTAACTTTGCTCTATAGTAAGAACCCCCTTTTGTTCTTAAGGGTAGATGACATGAATCCACCAGGTGCCCATACTTGTGGCAGCGACGACATCAGAAAGGGACATTCTCATAGTCCAATAATTGAGTATGTGTATATCCTTCCCACGTAAGGTCAATCTCTTCTCCTAATCCTTCCCTAACATTTAGATTGACCGGAATCCTCGCAATTTTCCTTTGTTTAGTTTTTTCAAAGGAAAGGTCAGCTTCCAGAAACTCCCCCAGAAAATTTCCAATAGCTTTGAAATAATCCAACACCTAGAACTGGAGAGGAAGGGCTGGCAAACGGACCCAAACTTTAATTTTGTCCATTCTTTCCTTTGTGGCATCAAAAAGAGGACTCCACGGTTTCAACAAAAGAGGGGAGGAATTTATACTCCAATTTCTTCCCAGCACCCAATTTGTATCCTCCGACCGATTGAATTTGAAAGCAAACCAATTTCGGCTTAATTCAATAACTTCTGGAGAATACCCCAGGTCTTCTTTCTAGGCTGACTCTGCCCAGGAAACTATGGTTTTGTGGAAAAAAAATATGCCGCTAGCTCTCCCAACGAGTGTCTGATTTGTCATTTGCACCACATTGTTCATGCCGACTTCTCTCCCTAGTAGTAGATTGCCCACTTTCCCTTTGGAGGAAGGTCCTTTCCTTTTCCTTTTATGTCGTCCTCTGTAAAAATCCTTGTCGTCCCACGAAACCTCTGAGAAGTGCTCCGAAGAAAAAGTCCCCTTGTTTAGTCTAAAACCTCGCTGCTCTTCGACGTCTAAGTGGGTCGAGATAAAGCCTTGTGGAGAGGTAAAGTCCAAACCCTTTCGGCTAGTATCCAAGACGACATTTTCATCAGTTTGAGGTCCTTTCTTTCCCAGCCCATAACCAAAGGAATCAAAGTGGGGGGATACTTCTTCTTGAGTTAGCCAATCTAGGGCTAGGTCGGGCGATCCAGTGAATGAGAGGTAACTATCAGAAGTGAGGGTGTTCGAAGCCAGGTACTTAGAAAAAGTCCCAAAATAGCCTGAGAAAACGTTCGCTCCATGTGGGGAAGAAGGAGGGGTCGGGAGGGTTCCTGTCAGTGGAGACGGAGGCTCCAGAGATAAGAGTTGGTCTAGCGGTGAGAAGCCAGCTGTTGAAAGCCCCAGTGAGGGGTCAGAACCACAAAATATAAGTGAGGGCGGGAAGTCTGAGCCTTTGTCCATGGCTGACCTAGGAGACTGGGAACAATGGCAGTTATGAGGCCGTGGCGGTTAGCAGGAGTAGACAGAGGGATTAGTGATCTAGGGGAAAAACTAGGGTAAAAAAGGTTAAGACTGTCATCATCAAAACTGTAAACAATCCGGAGAAAATCCACCGCAATCCTGCTCCTGTGTGCCAGAAAAAACCGCAGACGTCATCCTCTCCCCCTCTCCCCCCATGTTGCACATATGTGTATTAAATCAATGTTTAGATTTATTTTATTTTCCTTGATTTATTAAATTGATTTACTTCATCCCCTCAATATTTAATTTATAAATTTAGTTTTTAGTCTTCTTACTAACTTGGACTTAGGATTAATTAAATTTTATTTGCAAAGGATTAGACTCTTCTAGGGATTATAATTAATAAATTCAATCATTAATTAATTAATTAATCGATTGATCCGACAATGCTCAAGATTTCACAAGGTTGATTATTCACTCAGGGTTTTCTAGGCCATCTAGATTCATTGACTCAAATTTTAATTTATGCGACGTGCCCTTCAAGACGCACTCAGTGCTCCAAGGGTGCCATGCGCCTTTGATTCAACTTTTTAATCACGCGACATGCCCTTCAAGACACACTCTGTGCTCCAAGGGTGCCACTCGCATTTGACTGGTTTTGGTAGTTGTCCAACTCTCAGAGTCAGCATTCCCTTGGGCAACCTTGTGAGAGAGTAAGGGCTTCTAAGGAATAAAGGCATTGCCTTATTGTGCACCCCTTAGAAATCTTCATGAGCAATTGTCTCAGTCTGCCCTCACGACATCATGGATCTCTCAAACTAGGTAATCGTTAACCTACAATTTGGGCCACGATGGGAGTGCTAGCAGGCTGTGTCATGGACTCTGCCACACCTCTCCCTCAATATCTGCTCTATGTGCATAGCCCCTCTACTCCTTATGTGAGTCATATTAGCAAGCAATCGTAAGCCTGCATCCATCAATGAAACACTGTCATCGATCCATATACAAAATCATACTAAAATTGATCATATGTCACATATGCATAAACAAAATACTCAAACCAATACAGTCCACTCCCTGACTCAATCCAGAGTCCAGGGAGGTCCATCAATGCCATCGACATCCACAATCTGTCAAGTGTCCTACACATTCAGAGAAGACTCGTCAATAGCATTTGTCAATACATATATATCAAATACATCAAAACATAATCCATCAACATCATCATACAAATCCATAAGTGAATTGATAACCATGTACTATAACTGGATCACTTGCACGCAAGTGTCCTCAAGGAATAAGTCAATAACATGTGCTCACAAGAGCAGGATGTTACACCCACTCTCTTTTGAGATGCACAAGCTTACATAAGGAAATTTAGAACTTGTCAGTTAGGCATGAGAAGATAGAAGAAAGTTTCGATACCATTTCAACGTGTTACCATCAGTAGACCTTTTGAGTAGTGGGGCATAGACATTTAATTACCAACTTTGGGGTTCTTGTTGTTATTGTTTTTGATAATGCTACTTATTTTTCTTCAACTTTATTACCCAAATTTGAATTGGATAAGGGAATCATACTGCAATATTTTTCTAATTATTATCCTCATGGTAACGATGTGGTTGAATCAACTAATAAAAATCCGATTTGGATTCTAAAAAAGACTGTAATGAAAAATCATAGGAACTAGCATAATGCTTTTCCCAATGCTCTCTAAGATGATAGAGTTACTCGTAAGGAGGAATTGGGTACCTCACCTTATTACTTCTTTTATGGGAAAATATCTATTCTGCCAACCGATATTTTCTTGTCGTCCCTACAATTATCCCAGGTTTCAAGGGGAAAACCTTATTTTGTCCTTCAAAACATCATTGATACTTTATTCATGTTGGAAGAAGAAAGGGAAAAGGCTAAACAAAAATTTGGAGCACACCAACAAATCATGAAATGGGGCGGATAACACCTACATTGAGCAATTCTTGAACAATTTTCTCAATTTCATTTTTTGGGGAAGAGGGATGACGATAGGGAAGGATATTGGGAGGAAGGCTTCCAGGGACAAGGGGAATGGAATGATCATGAACACCATGGGAAGGAGGGAGTCCTTGGGGAGTGGAAAAAACCACTTGATGTTTAGAGAGGATGGATTGGAGGTCCTGCGGCACAGAGGGTGTCTCAGTGGTTTGAATGGCATGGAGTTGTGCAATAATGCCAGAATGACCTTTTTTTAGCATCTTTTCCATGCGATGGGAACTGATGATCTCCGGGGAACCGATGGTGATTCCATGAAACTTATATTGTTGGCCCTCTTGGTCGAATTGCATGGTTAATTCCTTAAAATCTATGAGAATGGGACCCAAAGTCCTTAGCTATTCTGCACCCAACACAATGTCACAACCACCCATGTCAATAGAAAACATATGAGATTTCATGTGGTACTAACCAATTTCGAGACACACATTTTCACAATGCCCTCCACATTTGATGGACCCGCCATTGGCAATCATGATTTGAAAAATATTGACGGCATGAATATAACAATTAGTTTCTTGGGCAATGCAGCGATGAATAAAATTATGGGTGCTTCCACTATCAACAAGAATGATGACATTCCTATGCTTAATGTAACCAATTAGCTTGAGGGTCTGGGGAGCAGAGAAGCCAATGAGAGCATTTATGGAAATGACCGGTTCTACTTTGGGACGGTCTGAGGGAGGGGTCATGTCAATGGGTTTAGGTGACACGACCACAAGGGGAGCCTCAACATCGTCTTCCGAAACATCCTCCGAGATGGCCATAAAAGATTTTGTTCCTTACACTTGTGCCCATGAAAATTTTTGTCATCACAATTATAACAAATTCCTTTGAGTTGGCGTTCGACCATTTATGCCCTGGTCAATTTCTGGATCTTTAGTTGGGTAGAAGGAGAAGTGGGAGTGACTAGTTTAGTGCAAGGAATAAAGGAGGGTTTTTGGTTTTGAGAAGAGACAACATGTTGTGCTTCCTTAGCTCTTTTAGTAGC